>MINK01173346.1:7380-39751 GCA_001735545.1 Phormia regina
GTAAACAAATTATACAATTAAATACGCTTAAATATATATTTATATAATTAAATTAAGAATAAAGCAATACAATCTGCAAATCCATCCTCACTTTTGAATACTATTTAAAGATTCCATTAATTCCAAGACGTATTGCCATTAGATTAATCCGTTATTGGAGCTTTAAGTACTGAGAAACCCGTTGAGAGAAGGCATCACATTTTGGTGGAGGTGAATGGTTTATATGGCATTTTGAATTAATAAAAATAAAATTAGAGCCTTCGTTCTATAATAAAATGCAGGAAGAGTTTAAGAGAATCATTGGTTGAATATCAAACAATAACTTACATATATTTAAAAGCACTTGTATTCATCCAAAAATAAGGCAATTAGGTGCCGCACGAACTTTAGAGACATCGAAAAGAATATTGTATATCTGAAATTCTACTTCAGTTCCACAAAATGCATTCGTACCGGTATATTTTACTAGACCATATGTGCGACTAGTCAAAAACTATTTAAAAACGAGAGAAAAACTATAGTCAGCCAAGACCGACCATACAAAACTGGAGATAAAGATTAGACCTGTGGCCAATAGCAGATCAACACTTTTACTAAATAAATAAATTATACAAATATGGAACATTGTATTGATACTAACACATACACGTTTTTATGTTGATTTTAGTGCGATTCCTGGAGCTATAGAAAATTATCAACCTATTCCCATGAATGTTTGTGTCCAATATTTGCTTGATACTATGCAGTTTAAAGGGGTTTCCGGAAGGGTGAATTAATATGGGAGCTATGGTTATGCGTTACAAACATCAGCACAAACGCATAATTCCCCAACTACATATGGTGGTTTAAGTTACAAATAGTAGACAAAGGAGCAAAAATGTTAAAGTTAATATGAATATGTGAAATTAAATTAATATTACTTACATATTTTAAAAGGTAAAAATATATATCTCCAAATCATCTGAAAGATAAATAAATTTCAATAATTATTATGAAAATATGTAGGGAAATAGAGGTAACTTACCTTGGAAAGTCTTCATATGTTGGATTTCATATATATATATATATATTTTTTTTTTAATTTTAGAATTTATATATTTTTTTATTTTGCTGAAATTGTCAAAACATATGANNAAAATATTTTGTTAAAATCAAATATTGTTTTTATAAAATTTTATTTCAATTCAAATAACGATTTGTTTAAAATTTAATTAGTCATAATTTTTTCTGTGTACTTGAAGGATTTAAAATTTTAGTATTTTTTTTTTTATGAAGAGTCCTGGGAACGGAAGTTGTATTGGCAATAATAAATATCTACATATATACATATGTTTTGTTTATTTATTTGTCTGTTTATTTAAGTGAGCATCTTTTTATTTGTTGTTTTTTGATCTCAAATCTGTTTCAATCTCTAACAGGTTGTAGCTGTCGTTGTTGTTTTATTTATTTAAACAGATAAATTCGTTTGAATATTAAGGGTGTTTTCCTTAGTGTGTGGGAATTTTTTTTTTCAATATTTATTAATTTTATTTGATGATTTCCGGAAGTAGATCAGGTGTATTAATGCAAAAAAAAATCTAGATTTTTCTTCATATTTTTCTTATGTGGGTGTTGTTTTGAAGAGTTTTAAGGATATTTTTTGTGAGAGAAAGGATTCCCACGAAAACGGAAGTAAACATTGAAGAGGAAACGTGGGAAATAAATTATTAAATTAAATCAAAATTGCTAGGCAGACTAAGTAATAAAAAAACTATAATCACTGATCATACATATTTTTTAGGAAAATTGAATTTTATATGAAACTTTTGAAAAAATATCTTAAATTACTTTTATTTCATTTATGTCTAGATTTTAGAAAAATACAATAAATTGTGATCGAATTTTATTTTTATCAAAAATTAGTTTTTCTATGAAAATTCTAAAAATATCGTAATATTGATAGTTTATTCAAAGTTTAGAGAGAAAATTGATGAAAATCTGCGATCATTTATATATTGAATCGAAAACTGATTTTTATCCAAAAGTGTGTTTAAAACTCGTATATTAGTGAATGTAGAGAAAAAATGATGATAAAAAAATTCAGAATCCAAAAATATATAAAATAGCTTATATTTAATTATGAAGATTTGGTGATCACAGATTATATATTTTTATTTTTCATTAATATCATTTAAATTTTTCGATCGATTTGTGATCACCAATATTTTCCATCAAGATCAAATATATATTTTATGATACTTTCCATCAAGATCAAACATATTTTTCGATCGATTTATGATCATCAAGATTTTCCATTAAGATCATATATATTTTACGATCGATTTGTGATCACCAATATTTTCATCAAGATCATATATATTTTATGATCGATTTATGCTTATATTTTTCGATCGATCTGTTAACACCAATATTTTTCATCAAGATCATATATATTTTTCGATCGATCTGTTTGTGATCACCAATATTTTCTATCAAGATCATATATATTATACGATCGATCTGCGATCACCAATATTTTCCATTCGATCGATCACTTAAATTTAAAAAAAGGCAAAATCTCATATATTTATAAAAACGTGTGATCACTAATAATTTCAATTAAGATCACTTTTTTTTCAACCGATCGCTTATATTTTTATCAAAAATAAAAACGAATTTTTATATGTGAATATCACGATCACTCACATTTTTTACCAAAAACGAATTTTTATATGCGAAATAAAAAAATATGTAAAATCGTTTATGGTTAATAATGAAAAAGTGTGATTACTAATATTTTCACTTTTATATTTCACTTTTATATTTCAACCGATCGCTCACATTTTTTATACCAAAAAGGGATTTTTATATGCGAAATAAAAAAATATGTAAAATTGTTTATTGTTAATAATGAAAATGGGTGATTACTAATATTTTCCATTAAGATCACTTTTATATTTCAACCGATCGCTCTCATTTTTTTATATTGAAAAATAATTTTTATATACGAAATAAAAAAATATGTAAAATTGTTTATATTTAATAATGAAATCCATGATCCCTTTTATTTGCCATTAAGATGTTTTTCGAACGATCACTCTTATTTTTTATTAAAAGCAAAAACGAATTTTTATATACGAAATTCAAAAACAAAAAATATGTAAAATCGCTTAAATTTAATAATGAAAATCTATGATCACTAATATTTTCAATCAAGATCGTTCTTATTTTTCCATCGATCACTTACATTTTTAATGAATTATATATAATTCTTATAATCAATGATCACTAATAATTTTCATTAAGAGCACATAATTTTTTTAACTGATCACACATTTTTTATAAGAAAACTAATTTTAATATTTTTATTCGTGAAATCAAAAAATTATTTTGTATATATTTTTTTAATATTTAAAATCTGCGAAAATATTGGAAATAATTGGATAACTCTTATATATGACCAAAAAATCATTATAAATCAAAATTTAAGAAAATCTGTGATCATTAATCCTTCATATTTTTTTTTGTAAAAAATCTATGATCACTCAATTTAGGAACCAACATTTTTAGTTTAAAAATTTTCCAATATTTGATAAAATTTTTATACTGAAAACTACAAAAATAATTAAAGTTGTAAAACTAGGATTTAAAGAGAAAATAGAGATCACTCACCTGTGATCACCCTAAAAATCTTTTTCAGGAAAAAATCAAAAAAATATCAAAATTGTTTATAACAAGCAAATGGGACTTTTTAGAGCTAAAATATTGAAAATCTGTGATCACTCACCTGTGATCACACTAAAATTTCTTTTGAGACTTTTTCCAGCTATAATATTAAAAAATCTGTAATCATTTATATTTTCCATCCAAAATCAATTTGTATATGAAAAATAAAAAAAAATCCTCAAAAATTGATTTTATATGTGAAAAAAAAATAGTTTCTTATGCAAGGAGCGAGTTTTAAATTTTTGAAAGGATGCAGCTTATTTGTTTTAAATTTTTGTGCTAGATTTCAGGAAATGTCTGCTAAAATAAATTTTCAACTAGAAAACTTAAGTTTGTTTTCAATAATTCTTGGAATTCCTTTAAAGTATTTCTTTTAAATCCTTTGAAATAAATTATTTTTCTTCTTAAACAGGAGAATACAACAAAAAAAGTATTATCTTTCTTCTTACAACTTGCTGGCATATAAAAAGCTTTTTGAAAACAAAACGGAAACGTGTGCATAACGCGCGTATAAATCGTGGGAAATTCTAGGAAATCCTTGTATACAGCTTCCGTTTACTTGATTCACAGAAATATTAGATAAAAAAAAACATTGAATATTTTAATTTTTTTATATTGCTACGCATCATCCAAACAAAAACAACAACAATCCGTGAAATAAAAATATGAACGAAATATGCAAACAGATCCTTTATTTGCACTTGGAGTCTACTTCCGTTTTTTATTTGTATTTCACATGCTGAGAGAATTCTTAAAAAAATAACACAACTATTACTAACACTACTTTACTACACTAACACTTGTATACATTTATCATTTAGTAAAAGCTGTTTTAGTATGTTTTTTTTTCTTCTCTTCTTTCATATGTACGTATGTCCTTCGAGAGTCCTGGTGGATTTACTCAAAATTTCAAGTGTTTTTTAAGTGTGTGTTTGTGTTTAAGTATGTATGTATGTCTGTACTGTGTTGCATCAAGCAGCAGGTTGTTTTTTGTTCATTTAACATTTATATCTAAAGGTACTTGTAAAAAACATTTTATTATTTTTTGTTTAAGTACTTTTTGTTCCTGTTTTTATATTTTCTTTCCTTTTTGTTTTGCTGGTCTTGTGGACATTTCCGCTTTTTTTTCGAATTTATTTTTTTCCTGCTAGGATTTGTTTTGTATGTTTTAAATCCAAGAGCCTGAAGAAGAAAAAAACTACTATGGATTACAATTTGAAATATGAAACAAGTCGGTACTTCTGGGGCCATAAATTAAAAAAAAAAAAACAAAAGCAGCAAAGAAAAACAAAACTATAAAAAGGACATTTAAAGGAAGAAAAAAAAACATTAAAACTACAAGTGCGGAAGCTGTTGCTGTTTGTAGTCATATGGAAACTTAAATAAATTTGATTTAAATCATTTGAAATTTATTTAAATGCTGCTGCTTAATACTTGCCCAGAGAATTCCCAGAATTGGATTAATAAGGAAATGTTTGTCCTATAGGTGTTTAACTGACAAAAGGAATATTTTCAAGGTCTTTATTTTGTTTTTTTAATAACACAATTTTGTTATTTAGGAATATTATTTAATAAAAAAAATTGGTATGAGAAAGGATATTTTCAAGGTTATTAAAAGGAAAGGACATTTAATATAAGATTATGAAAATGTTAGTAATTTAAGACATTTGAGCTTTAAGTTTATTTTTTCATAAAAATCAAAAGAAAATTAATAATATGAACATTTCTAGAATTATATTGAAACATAACTCAAAAACTAGTTGCCTAATTTTGTTCCAAAAAAATATCGCAAATGTTTTAATAAAAATAACTTTCAGTTTTTATACTTAAAAAAATCATAAAAATTTTATAACTCACAGAAACATTAAATATCCAGCACGCTGTTTTTCTGTTAACTCAGATACATAATATTAATAACTACTAAGCCCCTGGATCCGCTCTTTTTTTTAATTGACTCCAGTTTTTGCGATAAATTGCGATTTGTAAAATTATGCAGATCGCACTATATATTGAAGCATATCTCGAAAACTAATGGTCAGATTTTCTTCAAATAAAGATTAAATAATTCTAACTAAAACTATCTTCTAGTTACTCCTACATTACTTTTTAATACAATCAGCAGCTATGAAGATATTAAGCCTATTTGGGAAAAATAAATTAAATTTTATACAAGATTTTTAAAATGTTTTTTCTTTTAAAAAATCATAAAAATTCAAAAATGTAAAATTTTCAAAATTTTATTCCTTAATCATAAAGATTAGATTAGTGCCTACAAATCAATATATATTTCATTCAAATCGATGTATAAAGTTGGATTTTATTCTCTAATTAGTAAATATACTCATTTACAAATTATATAGAAACATTAACAAAAATCACAACATATCTCGAAAACTACTGGTCTGATTTTCTTTAAACAAATATTAAAAAATTTTAATTAAAATTGTCTTTAAGTCATTCTCACATTACTTTTTAATACGATCAACAGTTATGAAGATATTAAGCCTATTTGGGAAAAATAAATTAAATTTCATAAAAAATTTTCAGAATTTTTTTTCCTTCAAAAAATCATAAAAATTCCAAAATGTAAAATATTCAAAATTTTATTCCTTAATCATAAAAATTAAATTGTTGCCTATAAATCAATATATATTTCATTCAAATCGATGTATAAAGTTGGATTTTATTCTCTAATTAGTAAATATACTCATTTACAAATTATATACAGATATAAAACAAAAAAATCACAAAATAATTGTATTTTCTTTGTATCACTTTTTATCAAAAATTTCTTTTCCTATGAAAAATACAAAACGATCTAAAATCGTTTATAATCGATCACTAATATGTTTAAATAAAAATCTATTTTATTATGAAAAAATGTAAAAAATCTCTTTATTACAAAATTACATTTAAATTTTAATTGCATTTCCTTTTTTTCTTTTCTAAACCAAAAAAATTGCTCATTTTTTTATTTTAAGCAACTGAAATCTAAAAAAAAAAATCTCAAAGAAGTATTTGCTAATATTTGCATATCATTCACATTTCTTTTGTCACCTTTATCTTTTCTCCCTTTCTCACTCTCTCTCCCGTTTCATTTCTCATTATCCTTTTACTCTTTTATATGTATGCTAATAATTTTTTAACAACCATTTATAATCCTTTTATAGTATTTTTTGCATACTCTCCTTAGAAATATACCTTATCCTTGCTAATGCAAAAACAAAATAAAAGCAAAGGGGTTGTATTTAACCCTAAACAGGAAATCACAATACAAAAGGATTTGTTCACTGCTTATTGTTATTTCTATAATCGTTATTATTGTTGTTGTTTTTAATGTTTGAATGAACAACAATATTTTTTTTTTTTTAGATTTGTAGCTATTGTTTTGTAAAAAAAAAATGAAACGTATTTGTAAAAAAAATACAATAAATAAATTTGCATGTCTTTTAAAAAAATGTTGTAAAAAAGATTTTTTTTGGCGCCAAAAATTTATAAGAAATTTAAATCATCAAATGAAATTTTAAAATAAATTTTAAAATTAATAAGATATTATGGTAATAAATAGTATTTAAAATTGGTTTTAATTTTGTTCAATAGAGGGCTTAAAATTAAAATCTGTGATTTTGGCGATAAAAATCGACTTTTATGCAAAAAATCAAAAATGCCTATTTTCGCTTATATGTACATTAGTGTGAGTGACCCCGTTTGTATGGAGAAAAAATTAAGGTATTGATGTTCCCTGCTTAAATGAAAATTTACTTCATTCTGAGACATCGTTTCTCAAAATTTTGGTCCTGGTATTATTCTTTCGAGAGCAAGATCCTAATGAAAATATATCCTTTTTCAGGTTTTTCGGAATTTTTTCATATTTCCACGTAAAGAACCATATAATACTTTAATATCGCACGCATTTAATGACTTTAAAAGATTTAGGATCATGTCTAAATAAGTTTAACATTTAGCAAATTTTCGCAAAAAAATTTAGAAATTTGAATTTTTTACACCTAAATATTAAAAAATAGGATCAAAATAATACAATATAATCCTCTTAAAGTTATACCGAAACGGTTTTTGTCGTTTTTTTTTTTTTAAATTCAAAATTTTTAGAATTTTATTACAATTTTTCAAAACATAATTTCAATCATATATAAATATTTCTGAAAAGGATTTTTATAGAATTAGCTTTAAAATACGAGAATTTTTGTAAGCTTTTTATTGATATATAATACTTTATACTTGTTTTAACAAACAACGACATAAATTAAGTTTAAGCAAAGTATCCACAAAAATTGTGCTAAAAGCTGTTTTTGTTTACTATTTTTTATACACAGAGAGTAATTTGTTATTGTAAATTACAAAAACAATATCGCTCTCTGCATGTTATTTAACGGTTATAATGATAAACAAAATACGCCAATTTACATAAAATTTGTGAGTATTTCACTTAAATTTAATTTATTTCATTGTTTGTTAATAAGAGTATTAAGTATTAAGTTATATATCATTGAAAAGCTTATAACAATACGCCTATTTTAATGCTGTTTTATAAAAATAATAAAAATCTATCTGTCTGTTATCACTTCTAGTCGGCTATAAATAAAAATTTCTAATCTCTAAAATTTTATTTCATTTGAAAAATGTTAACATGAGTTTTTTAAAGTAAGAATAATAAAAATCAGTGATACTTTGTATTATTATTATTATTTCTATTCTGTTATAACTTATAAAAAAAATGGAAAATCTTTTCTAATTCGCTCATTTTTCGCATTATGAGTAAAAAAGGGAAATATGCAATCAATTATATTATCACGAAAAATCAATTTATATGTTAAATTTTCAATAATATCCAAATCGCATGTAAATTGAAAATAATGAAAGTCTATGACCACTTATGAAATAATACATTAATATGGGCAATTCTCTTTTTACGACACCGACATTCAACATCAAATATTTTTTTTAAATATGTTAACAACACTTTTTGCTGTAACAGAAAAAAAATCAAGACCTGAAACGGTTCCATGTGGTGCCGACAAAAAGTCAAAAATTCCAAAGAAATTGTTTGAAACTAACGAATTTTTTTATTTTATTTTTTTATTGCTGTAGTTGCGAATTTTAACATAAATGTCAAATTCTTCTAATGTTGACTATAAACATTTGTAGAAAGGGACCAGCATTCATTTAATTAGTGTGCAATCAACCAGTGTTAAATTGTGTTGTGCAAAAGTGGTGAAATCAAATTTTAAAATTTTGCATTTTTTTACTGGGGATTTTATGCCATTTCGGATATTTCAAAACTCGAACCAGAAGCTAATAGCTCTTGAAATTAGGCATTAGTTGACATATATCTCGTTAATGTGCCCTCAACGGAAATACTGTAGGAGGTACCTAAACTTAGAGAGAAAAATCGTGAATGGCTCCAAGAGGTACATTTTTTGCGAGGCGTTATGAAAGAAGGTTTCCAAATGACATTTCAAAATAATTATAGCGTTTTAAAATATTAATTTGCTAAAAGAGCAATTTGATGAATTTTGCAATAAATGGATAAAAATGAACAACACAACATCACAAAAAACTGAATTTTGCAAATTTCATAAAACGTTTTAATAATTATTAAATCGCTAAAAATAACCCACACCTTAAAGTTCGACTAAGAATCACTTTCTGAGTCGATTTAACTATGTCTGTCCGTACGTCTGGTTGGCTGGCTGTCCATGTAAACCTTGCGCGCAAAGTTCAGGTCGCAATTTTAGAGATAATTTTATTAAATTTGGTACATATGATTTTTTTTTTATTTATTTATGGTCATGATCGGCCATTATTTCACCTAGCCTCCATACAAATGTTCTCAAGGCATGGAGTTTTAACACTTAAAATTACCTTTAAAATTTAAATATTTTCATGAAATTTAACAGAAATAAGTTTTATCCGTTAACAGAAAAATCCGTGTGCCAAATTTCATGAATCGTCCATAATTTACCATAGCTCCCATATATATTCGAAAATCACTTTAACGTGCATAAATCCCATAAAAATTTGAAAATCAATTTAATATTCAACACAAATAACATTTTCATGAAGATCGATCAATAATTGGCAATAGCTCCCATATAATACCCAATTTCGGGAATCACAAAAAAAATGCATAAATACATGTGAATATTAGTATCGACGTAATATTCTTTATTATTGATTGGCTCCTTCCTGAATTTTGGTAAACATAGGCAATGGTTTAGGGTATCAAATAGTCGGGCTTGAACGACTATACCTTTTTCTCTCGTTTTAATTTGTATTTTAGATACAGTATTGTAGATTACATAAATGCAATAATTTTTGATTTAGGACTATAAATACAATTTTGGCAATTTTTAGCTTTTTATAAATTTTTATCTTAAACCGCTATAACATTGATGCCATTAAAAGTAAAATTCATTCACGCCAACAGATCTGCATTCCACTAGTGCCAAGAAATATTGGTACTAAATATCGTTGATGTGCCATTTAAAAAACTTCGAGATAAAATTTCTAAAATATAGAATATCAATTACAAATCCTTTTTAGTGCAAAATAAAAATTAAATTTTAAAAATTTTGTATTTTGGTAAAAATATATATAATTTTTTAATTCCTTTACCAAAACGTTTAGATAAAAAATGAAATGAAATCACTTTTTCTCAGGAAAGAACAGAGAGCTTTTTCAACGATCATATCGATTTGCAGAACATTTCAGTAGCACTGTTACGATCAAATTAATCATTAATTCTTTTTTTTAATATGATCGCAAAAATAGGGTTAATTATAAGGCCCAAATATTTAGTGCCTTATTCATAATAAAAATTTAAAATTTATAAACAATTTATTAAACAAATTTGTAAGGAAAATTTAATGTTAATGTTTATTTATTTACAACTTGTCCCACGATCTCGAACGAAAAATTCGTTTCGACAATTTATATGGAAAACAACAAATAAATTTAAAATTTTAATTTAAAATTTTGTTTTTGTTTCCCATACATTTTGTCGATCGAATTTTTCGTTCGATATCGTGGGACAGGCCCTTAGTTTCAAATTTATAGGTTCAATCTCTTTGGAATCGAAAGTGACATTGAAGTGTCACGGCAAGAGATATATAACTCATAATGATCTTAATTTTTATAGTGTCACGTAATTTTGAGCCAATTTGAGTCTATTCATTTAAAATGAGAAATTTATTAGGCAATAAATTAATTTGTTAAAGTCCATTAGTTTGATTTGTTTGAAGTCCAGGAAATATGATTTTGCCTATTTTTAGTTGCCCTGTTAATGATACATTAATATAAATTAATCCCCAGTTTTTATAAGACAAACGAAAAAATTGACTTGTAAAAATGTATGGAAAACAACAAATAAATTTGAAATTTATTTGTTGTTTTCCATACATTTGGCGAGACAAAAACAGGGGATAAATTAATTAAATATCTAATTTAAGAAGGATTTTTAATTCGATTATTTTGTTTTATAAATATTAAAACTGTATTTGTATTTACATATACATATATACATAGTATTTTAACCTTCCTTAACATCATTAGTATTTTTCTTTTATTTTGGATGCAAAAACAAAAATAAAATAATTTTTTTTTTATTTATGTATAATTTCTATTTTCAGTAAACATTTTTTTCTTGCTCCTTAAAAAATTGAAAAAAGAAATATATCTTAGATATTTAAGATAAATTTCACCCTCAACTACTTTTTTTTTTCTCCTACAACTTAACAAACATTTTCTTTTAAAATTTCTTAAACTAATCCTTGATGCAAAAAAATAAAATAATTTCTTTTTTATTAGACATTTTCCATTTTTTATAAAATTTTTATTTCTCCTTCAAAAGTTAAATAAAAAACATCTTAGATTTTTAAGATAAATTCCACCCTCAAATATTTTTCTCCTACTGCTTAAAAAAATTTCTTAAACTATTTCTTGATGCAAAATAAAATAAAATAATTTCTTTTTTTATTTTTTGTAGACATTTTCCATTTTTTATAAAATTTGTTTCTTTCTCCTTAAAAAATTTTAAAAAATATATCTTAGATTTTTAAGATAAATTCCACCCTCAACTATTTTTATTTTTATCTCCTACAACTTAACAAACATTTTCTTTTAAAATTTCTTTCTCCTAATCCTTGAGTGCATTTCCTTTAAACTCATCTTAAGAAATTAAGAAAATATTTCTTGTAAATTGTATCTCTTAAGGGGGAAAATTTCCTTAATTTTCACTCATTTATTAAGAAGAAGAAGAAATGTTTCAAAAATTTTGGTTATACCAAAAACAAATCATTCCTGTTTAGCTAAACTAACAACAATTTTAAGCAGCCGGCTTAAAAAAACTAACAACAACAAGAACAATAATAAAACAAATACATTTTTTACAAACATTTCCATCCACATTAATTAAAACCAACAAATGCAATAACAACAAAATAAGGAAAAATTCATTTTTATTCAATGAAAAAGAAAAAATGAATATAATCCACATTGAAAAAGCAAATACAAATACAATAGCAGAGAAGAGAAGAGAACAAAAGCAAGAGCAAGCGAAGAAATAAAAACAAAATTGAGCATAATAAAAGAGAGACATTTTTATAATTTACTCATTTAAATGAGTATAAGGAAAAACATCTGCTTTTTATTTTGGCTATGAAAACATAAGAGTAAAGAGTAAAACTATATGGAAGACAAAAATAATCTCTCTCTTTCTGTTATTAGGGGCTAAATACAAAATGCATTTTTGAGCAGAGAATTTTGGTTGTTGTTTTAATAGTTTATGAATGAGCGCATCTTTTTTTTGTGTGTGTATTGTTTTTGTTGTTTTAAATGCATTTTACAAAGCGCGTATGTGAAATACAAACATGTTTAACATTTTATTGTGGCCGAGCAGCGTCAACAGAACTTTACAAAGCGGCAGTTTTAAATTGTAGCTTGTGTGGTAAACGTCGTCGGGTCGTGAAGCCACTAATATAATATTAATATAAATTTTTTTATATTAATTTAAAAAAAAATTAAAGTTATAAAGAATTTAAATACAAAAAAAAAGAAAAATATTGTAAAATAAAACAAGTGTTTTTTTGTAATAATTAAAAATAAAAAAAGAATTTATTTAAAAAAAAGTAAAAGAACTTTACAAAAAAATTTAAATAAAAAAAGAACTTTTTTAAGAATAAAGCAAATAAATGCATTCCCTTTAATTAAGAAAAAAATAGTATTGAAGTTTTTGTTAACAAAAAAATAAATATAAACTAAATCTAAAATTAAAAACGTGCTTTTTGCCAAATAGAAAAAATATTTAAAGAAATTTTTTGTAAGAAAATAAATTGAAAAAAAAGAAACACATTTTAAGAGAGCCAAAAGAAAATAATTTGACAATTGTAATTTTGCAATACCGTTACTTCAAACACAAATTTGAGGAAATTACAAAAAAAAAGAAAAAAACAAATTACAAAATGTCAAAAAACATGTGCTGCTATTTGTTAACTTAAATAACGTTTTAAAACAATAAAATAAAAATGAAAATAATTTTATTAATTTAAAAAAAATAATTATAACCAAAATAATTTTATATTTAACTTAATACATAATTTAATAAACAACATAAAAGGATTTCAAAATATAATTCAGAAAAAAAGAAATTAAAAAAGAATTGAAAACTTTTTTTACTACTTTTTTTGGTTACAAAAAAGTAGCTTTTAAAAAAAACACACCCAAACACCTCGTGTTGTTAGAAAACAAAAACTTTTCCTGGCTTATCTACACAGCTTTGGCAAGATTTGGAAAAACACGGATTACTAAAGTTTTTCCCATCTTGAGGCATCTCTACAACAAAATAAATCCACCTTCAAAGTGTCATCTAAACAAATTTAATTTTCTTTAAATTTAAAAAAAAACCAACAAACTCTTAAAAAAATACCAAAATGCATTGGATTAAATTATTATTAAGCGTTTTAGCAGTTTTGACTCTAATTGTTCAAGAGGTAAGATAAAATTTTTAATTTTGATATAAATTTTTTGGAAAATTTTAATATTTCTTACAAATAAGTTCAAATTGTTTGAAATTGATATTAAATTTTTTAGAAATTTTTTTTCGAATAAATTTTAATTTCTTTTTTAAATTTAAAAAAAAAATAATAATTTTTGTGTTTGTTTTTTAATTTAAAATAAAATTCCCATTATTTTCTCTGTTAATTTTTCTAACATTTGTTTAATAGATCAGGTTTCTTTAGATTTGAGTTTAATTTACAATATATCTGTTATTATTTTTCTAGTACATTTTTTTCACCATTTGTTTTTATAGGGCGATCAATTTACCTTTTCAAAACCCACCACCACCATCATTATTATGTTCTGTTTCACTTCATTTATTTTGAAAATCGTGTTGATTTAGGGTGGTTTTTATTTTTTTGGTAATAAGGTTTTTTTTTTCTTCTAAAAAAAGCACATGTGTTTAGATTTTGAAACCACCGAAAAAAAAGAACAAAAAAACAACCTGTAATTAAAATAAATTTGAAAAAAAGAAAGTTACAAAATTAAAAATTATGGTTAAAAAATTTATTTTGTTTGAGACTTGGTTTAGTAAATTTAAAACAGAATTAGTTTAGCTTTTTTTTTGTTCTATTTTCTTTATAAATTTAAAAAGATTTCAAAACTTAACTCAAAATTGTAAAATTTTTGTTTTTCAAAATGTTTTGAAATTCTTTAAAAATATTAGGTTTTATTTTATATTAAAATCTGTTTTAATGTTAAATATTTCAATATTCTTTTCTAAGAGAATTTGTTTGTTACTAAAACTGTACAATTTTTGTTATTTTTCTTTTAAAGGTTAAAGGTCAATTTTCAAATATTTTGATATTTAACAAAAAGGCGAAAATTTAACTATTTTATTTCAAGATTGAAAAATTTTGTCAGATCCTCCCTGTTTTTATAACACAAACGAAAAATTTGTCTCATCAAAATGTATGGAAAACAATAAATAAATTTGAAATTTATTTGTTGTTTTCCATAAAAACAGGGGGAGAATTTGATTAAAATTACATCAAAATTTTATATTAAAATTAAAATATACAAATTTTGAAAAAAATCTTTAATATTTTGAGGCCAAGAGAATTGGTTTTATTATTTCTATAGAAAATAATTGTTTTTATAATTTAATTTAATTGAATAAAATTTGAAAGAAAAATATTTTTTATGGAAATTATTATTAGATCTCTTAATTAAGTTTTAAAAAATATAGATTTTTAAATAAATTCTCTTAAAAATATATTTAAATTGCAGTTAATTCAAACCTTAAAGAATATAGATTTTCAAACAAATTCTCTTAAAAATATTTTTAAATTGTTGTTTAATTCAAACTTGAATTTTTCCACTTATGAATTTTGTAAAAACTATTTTGAGAAAAATAATTTAGTTCATTAAGTAAAAATCTCTTTTAGAAATTTCTTTAAAAATTAATTTAAATATAAATTAAATAAAATATTAATTTTTTTGTTTAATTCATTTTAAAAAATTTAAAGAAACTCAATTTAAGTTAAAAAAGACAAAAATTGAATTAAATTTGTTTTAGGAAGAAACTTATAATAAAAAGAGTTGAAGTTGAAAAAATTGAATTAAATTTGTTTTAGGAAAGTATTTAAGAGTTAAGAATTTTATTAATTAATATAGAAAAATAATTATAAGGTAATATATAAAAAAAGTTAATGAGTTTTCTATATCAATTAATTAAATTCTTTACTCTTAAATACTTTCAAAATACAAATTTATTTTTTGTCTTTAACTCTTTTTATTTTAATATTATTACTCTTTTTTTAAATTTCATTGAAATTTTTTCTTTATCCTGTTTTATTTTTTTTTCACTTTTCTTCTTTATATCTTTCTCCCAAATTAACCAAATATAAAAAAAAACTTTAAATTGTTTTTGCTTTAAAAAAAATATGCCAAAAACATCTGCTTTTCTTAATTTCTTTTTTCTCTCTTTTAAGCTTAAGTTTTGCTTTTTTTTATACAACAATTTAAATTTAAACACTATTTTTTTTGTTTTGTTTTTGTAAGCTTTGCGTAGGTCATCGTCTTAAATTAAAGCATAAGGCTTAAAAAAACAACAAATTTGCATGTGTTTTTTTTTTAAGAAGTATGTATGTATAAGAAAAGGAGCCTGCTTAAAATTAACCTTAAAAAAAGTATGTAGTAACAACATCACACAAAAATACTTGTCAGGCCTGTTGCAATGTGTTTTTTTTTTAACAAGCTCACAAGAGGACTGTTTTGCTATGATATAAAAGTCTGCTGTTGTTGTTTTTTTTTATACATTTAGCCTATAAAAATTATCTCCTGCGGTCTTATATCACAATTTTTTTTTTTTAAATTTTGTTTTAGTATGTAACAGGCAGCTGGAATTTTAAATATAAAAATAAATTAATTTTTTTTTTTTTAAAAAGAGTATTTTTTTAAAAAAATAATAAAAAACAGATGTTTTTCTTTTAGAAAAAAAAATCATTTAAAATTATATATACATTTTTATTAAAAAAAAAAAAATATTTTTATTAAAAATTTCATTACTATTTTTATTTATTTTTCTATTTTAAATAATGATTTTTCTTATTTCCTAACTCTTAAAAACTCCCTTCTAATTAAATACTCTTGTTTTTTTATTATTGTTTTACTATTAAGCCTTTTGCTCTTTTTTTGTAAATGACCCCTTTATACTCTTAGCTTTTTATTATTATTATTAATTATTCCCTTAGTTTAAGCTTTACTTACATTTACATTTGGCTTAATTTCTTATAACTGTTGTTTTAAACATATTGTTTTCAATGTTGTTGTTGTTATTATTATATAAATAATGTTATAAATTATTTTTAGTAAAAGAGTGTCTTCTTGTTGTTATTTTATTTTTTAAAGCTCTTAGGTTTAAAGAATGTTGTTATTATTCATTTTCTTGGTTTTTGTTTTTTTTTGTTTTCTTTATATAAAATAAAAGCAAAATCTATTTACATGAAAAAATGTAATGTTTTTACTATTATTTCTTTTATTATATTTTTTCTTTATTGTGTGCATGTGTGTGGTGTATATAAAGTACTTACAAAAAAGAAGGTATTTATTCAACCTGTCACAAGTTTTTTTTTAATACATTTTTTTTTTTAAATTCAGTTACTTTTTTTTTTTGTTTTTATTTATTTACACATTACACACATCTTTTAAGAACTGGTAACGTTGAGCTTGAGTGATTTGCACTCTATTTTTTTTTTGCTGTTTTTCTTTATTATTTATGTTTTTTTTTTTGTAATAGAAATTGTTTTAAATAAAAAGCTAGAGAAGTAGCAAAATTAACGTAAAAAAAGGTAAACATTAAACTTTGTTGTTTATTAGGTGTTTGTTGTCGCTGCTTTACGTTTTTTTTTTGTACATGTTTTAGATTTTTTTCTGTTATTTATTATAATTCTTGGTTTGTCATTTGAAGTAAAAGAAAAAAAATGTATATTAATTACAAAAAATAAAAAAAATAAACCTAAGAAGAAAAGTAATAAATTAAAAAAAAATGTTAGTTTTTGAAGAAATTATTTTTTTTCTCTCTAATAAAATTTGTTTGTATATTTTTAATTGGAAAAAAATTCAATTTAAAATTCTTATTTGAGTTAAATTTTTTTAATACATCTTAAGAAAATTTTTAAATTCTTATAGGAAAAGGTGTTTAAAATTCTTTTAATTCAAACATTTAAATAAATTTTTAAAAATCAAATTAGAAAACCCGAAACATTTAATAGAAATTTATTTTCAAACTTTTCCAAATTTCCTTATTTGAATTAAATTTTTTTAAATTTAACAAAAATCTTAAGCCAGTAAAATTTTTTAATTTGCATATTTTTTTATTTTTTTCAAAGATTTTCAAATAGGTTTTTAATTTTATAATTAAAAGAATTAAATAATAAAAGTGTTATAAAAAGCATTATGTTTACAAAATTATGTTTCCAAAAAAAAATCTTAAAAATTTTATAAAATCCTATAAGAATTTTTTAATATGATTTTTATATAATTAATAATTTTTTATTTAAGTTATCTAAAATCCCCGCAAAATTTTAAACTAATAAAATTTTTTTAAAAGTTGCACAAATTTGCTTTTAATTTTTTTTTATTTTTTTTTTTAAATTTTCCTAATTTTTTCTTATAAAAATTTTCTTTTTATAAAATTTTAATTAAATAAATTTTTTCTTTAAAAAATAAATAAAATTACCATTTCTTTTTCTTTCCCTTTTTTTAAGTACCTCAACATTTTTTTTTGTAATTATTGCCTAAATTTTCGTTTTTTTCTTTTTATTTGGCATCTCATTAATTTGTTTTTTTTTATTTATTCCTATTTAAACATTCTTGAATTTGTTAACTTCCGTTTTATTTCCTCTTTTTAAAATAGTTTTTTTTTTTTTATAAACATTAAACAAATTTAAATAAAATAAACATTAACAATTAGCAAAAATTACTTGACGCCAAATACCAAAAAGAAATCAAAATCAAATCAAACTCAATTAAAAACCTCACAAAATTGAATTTTCTTTGCAAAATACTTTAGCCAACCTGTCTCTTTAATATTATTACTCTTTTTCCACAATTCATTAAACGCACACTTCCTCACCAACTGAAAAAAAACACAGCTGTTTTTCTTATATTATGCTTAATAATTTAGCTTAAGGGCTTTACAAAAAACACCGTTCCAATGATTTTTCATGATCATTTAAAATAAATTGTCTACAAAAACAGTTTAAAATCCACAAAAAAGCAAATACAAAGAGCATTATATTAAGTAAAAGCAAATTTTAAAAAAGAGAAAGAGCTTAAATAAAAATGTATAAAAAAGAGAGCGGCTTTTTTTTTTGCTTACTCCCAGAGTTTGCTCTCAAAACTTGTTTTTGTTTTTCTGCTAGGTTTTTTTTTCGTAACATTATTTTTTTTTCTTCTTCTACCAAATGTTTGTAAAAATGTAAGTTTTTAGTTTTTTTTACTTGAAGAATATCATCAGCACACCATCAGTGTATTACTTTTCATATAAAACTAAAAACATACAAACATATACCTCGTGTGCACTATAATAACAAAAACAATAATAATACCATCACTTTACTTACAAAAAAAAAAAAAAAAAACAACAACAACAAAAAAGAAGTTATAGAAAATGTTGTTAAAGTTAATAGAGTAATGGTAAAATGATCATTTGCAATAAGAAAAAAAAACAACATCATTATTAACATTAACATTATCTTCATTTTAAACTCTTCTCTTTTTTTTAATTTTATATACAATTTTTCTTCTCTATATATATATAGTTTTTTTTTATACTCTACTAACTCTGTCGTCTAAAACTAATATTTTGTTGTTGTTGTTATTATTATTGTATTTGGCTAGAGATATTTATTTGTTTGTTTGTTACTTTGGCTGTTTGTCTTACTGACTGGCCGCCTGTGCTAAAACCATCTATACTACATCATTAATTTAAACATTATCGTCATTATCATGTTGCTCATAATACATAATAATGATCATTGTCATCATCATCATCGTTGTCGTAGTCGTCATCGTTAGTGTTTATATGTTTGTAAGTGTATTGTATGTTGACCGGCAAATCGTATGCCGTGGGAAACAATTCGGTTTTACTTGAAACATTTTTTTATATACATATATTTTTAGCTTGTTGTTGTTATTGCTGTTTGTATGTGTTTTGTTGTTGTTGTTGCTGTTGTTGTTTTTTAAGCTTTGTTGTGCTTAAGCTAAAAGGCAGCAATGTGATGTTTGAGTATTTATTTTTTTTTTTTTAGTTTTATTTTTATTTCAGTGTGTTTTTTTTTCTTCTTTTTCTTCATTTTTTTTTGTATGTTGTTATTTTAGTTTTGCTTTGTCTGTCTTTTGTTGTTGTTGTTGTTGTACACATTTAGGAGTATAAAGTTTTAAAGTTTTTATTTTACGTATTTTGTTTTGGTTTTTTTTTGTAGATTTTTTTGTAAATTTTTTTCTCCGTTTTTAGCCTTAAATCGAGGAGTTTTACACATATTTGTTGTTCTTTTTTCATTCTGCTGTTAAGTTTAATGTTTAAACGTGTTTGTTGTTGTTGTTTTTATTGCTATTCTTGTATTTAAGGTTATTGTATTTATGTTTTTGTAGATTTTTTTTGTTCATTTTTCTTGTTGTAGCTTAAAAAAAGGGAGTTGTAGCTTCTTTTTGGTTTTTGGTTTATATTTATTTTTTTTTTTAGTTAACAAAGCCTTTTAGCTATGATCTTTTATGGTTTAAATATATGTTGGTGTTTGTTGCTTTTTTTTTTTTAATTTGTTATGATTTTTATTTTAAAACTAACACCAACAACAACACCAACACCACCACCATAGACGCCTAGTTAGGAACATAAACCGAATCTTATTTAATGAATCATGGCTTTTTTTGTTGCTGTTGTTGTTGTTCAATAGTTTTGTTTAAATACAAAGAGATTTTTTAAGCCTTTTATATGGTTTGAAAAACATTTTATTTAATCATAAATAATATATAGCGCCAGATTAATAATTAAATCAAAATAAAAAAAAATATGGATTAAAATTATATAAAAATAATAAAAAATTAAATTAATTATTTATTTTTTGAATTAAAAAAACTGATTCTTTGATTTTTAAAAATTTCTTAGATTTTTTTTAGAATTGAATGTTATATTTAATAAAATTTAACTCCAAAAGAGTAACAAGAGACGAAACTAATTGTCAAAAACCTAAGTCGGTTGTCAAAAACCTCATACAAAAACAAAATACATGTAATCAAATACATTTTGTTGTTGCCAAAAGAAAATAAAAGCAAATTTTTGTTTACAAAACAACAATTTTGTTTAATTGTTAATCGAGAGTATCCTCTCTATGTTTAACTGTTTTTGTTAAAAAAGTACTTTTTTTGGTACTTTTTTTATTTTAAGTAAAATTTTTAACTTTTTAGTTATATTTTCTTTTTAATTTAAAATAATTTTTTTTTTATTAAATTTCTTGTTTGCCAATTTCTTTTTAATTATTTTTAGATTTTTTTGAAAAGTACTTATTTGGTACTTTTATGTTTTTTTAACATTTTCTTTTATTACAAAGTGTTGTTATTTAAGTAATTAAGTTGTTAAATTTTTCATTTGTCCATAATTAAATTGTCATAATTATTATTATTTCATTTTTTTTTTTTTGCTCTAGGTGTTTGAAATCTACAGTTATATGTAATAAATCTTGATGTTATACTTTTTCTCTTTTAAACAAAAGCTTCAAACAAAACACACATGCCTATAGTTTTAAGCGTGTAACCACTCTAGAGTATTTAACAACTTTTTAAACCAATTTTGGTCTTATAGGCCTCTTAAACATTATTATAAGAAAATATAAAAAAACACTTGTTATTTTTATTGTTCGTGATGAAATAGAGCCCACCATTTTTGGTTTAACTTAATTAACCATTTAAATACTTAACAAACGTTTTGTTTTTTATTTATTTTTTTTTTTTATTCAGACGGATTTTTTTCTTCTTTCTTACTTTTTTATTATTGTAGTTAAATATAAAGTGTCATAATTTGTTACAGACAAACATATAATATTGTTGAAGTTTAAGGTCTGGTTTTTTTTTACAGAAAATTAAGAAACAAGTTGTTTTTGTTGTTGTTACATTTTGTAATTTTTTTTATTATTTAATTTTATAATTTAATCTTTTTTAATCTTGTTTAAAGAATTTTTTTTTTTTGGTTTTTTGCTTTTGAAAGGCTATAAAATTTAATTTTTAATGTTTGCCATTTAATTAACATATTTGTTTTGTTGCTGATTTTTTTTTTTTTTTTGTGGAATAAATTTATTAATAATTTATAAACAAAATTTTATGGTTTTGTTTATAAAGATGTCATTGGAATTGGGTTTTTGTTTTAAAATAAATTTATAGCATTTTAACAAGCTAAGATTTAATAAAAATGTTAATAAGTTTTTTTTTTTTTTTGTTCTTTAAATTTAAAATTTGAGTATAAATTTGAAATTAAAAAAAGAATTTTATTTTCTTTAAATATACTTTTAAATAAATGTTATTTTTTTCCAAGTTTTAAGGAATTTTTAATTTGAAGAAAAGTTTTTTTTTTATGATAAAAATTGTAGGTTTAAGTTGTTAGTGTTTTGCTGGTTTTATTTCTTTTTTTTATATTTTCTTAAGCAAAATTGCAGTTTTGTAGCATTTTATTTTTATATTTTTTGGTTAAATACCATATTGAAAGATTTATCGTCTTGTTGCAGAAGCTGGAATTTTTTTTGTGTGCTGTTAAAGATTTTTTTCTTGTTTTCTACAAGACACACCAGCATTTTATAAAAAAAAAAAACACCAAACAAACATTTAAACAACCAACCAACCAACCATGTGTCTGGCAATTTAAAAGAATTTTTCTTATTAAACAGAAAAAAATAACAAAAATTCTTTTAACCAAAAAATAATTCCCCAATAAACACAAGAATTAAATATATTTTTTTTTTATATTCTCTTTTTTTTTCATTTTTTATTTAACTCTTTAAAACAAATTTATTAAATTTCCTTTATTTATTTTTTTTCTCTCTCTCTCTCTCTCTCATTTTAGGTCAATACATCCGGCTTATTTGAATTACGTTTAAAATATTTCAAAAATGATTACGGTCGGGATAGCGAAGGTCACTGTTGTAGTGGTCAAACGGATACGGCGACGGGCCGATGTATCGGTGGTTGTAAAACACGGTTTCGCGTTTGTTTAAAACATTATCAAGCTAAAATCGATACAACATCTCAGTGCACGTATGGTGATGTTGTAACACCCATATTGGGTGAAAATTCTGTTAATTTAACCGATACGCAAGCTTTACAAAATAAAGATTTTTCAAATCCCATACAATTTGCCTTCAATTTTGCTTGGCCGGTAAGTATTATTAAAAGAAAATAAATAATTTAAAATTGTATAACAAACAGAAAAAAATCTCTTTATTTGTCCCCCCTTTAATTTTTTAAAAAATTTTATAAATTTTTTTTTTATCTTTTTTTTTATAATAATTGATAAAAATATCTTACTTTTTTTAGTTGAAAAACAAATTTGTTTACTTCAAACGTGTGTGGTGTGGTGTCCTTGTATCTTTTAGTTGTACAAAAAAAAGCATATGCTTTTTTGCACCAGCATTTTTTTTATCAGCCAGAAATAAATATTGAGTTTGTTCATATATATTTACGCTGAATTTTAAAAGCCGGGGGGAAATGACTTCAACTGAAAACAAACAGGGTTGAAATTTACTTTTTTTTTTCTGAAACATCTGTCAGCTATTAAGCAATAACAACAAGAACTAAAATACTTTTACGGCGACGTGTTCTTGAGTTGGAAAATATATATATAATAATGTGGTGGTAATATTAGCGCGTGCGCGCATTTATAATGTAAATATTTAAAGTGACACATAATGTACAAGATACATAATTTTCATCCCCCTTTTTTTTTTTGTTAAATAAACACAAAAACTTCATTAGGAGAAAAATACGTTACTTTTTTAAGATTTTTTATTATAAAAATATAAAAGATATTAAATTTCCCTTAAGGGAAATTTTTATTTTTAAAGAAATTTCACTTATTTTGTTATATTTATCAAAATAAAAGTTAATATAATGATATTTTAGGAAAATAAAAAATTTCCCCAAAAATTTCCCTTAAGGGAAATTTTTTAAAATGTTTAGAAAATGATCAAATTTACTTAATAATATTAAGAAATATAATTTTTAAAAAAATTAAGCTAAATTTTAAAATTTCCCTTTAAGGGAAATTTTTTTAATTGAAACTATTTTGATGAAATTTAATTTTTAATTATTTAAATTTTTTCTTATTTTTATTATAATAAAAATTTAAGTAAATTTTTTAAATATTTTAAAAATTTGCTTAGAATTCTTTATTTTTATTCCAAAATTTTAAAAGAATTTTTGTAATTTTATTATTATTTTTTTTTTTAATTTGCTATAATTTATTTGTTATTGGATTGCTTCATATTTTTACGCTTTTAATATTTCAAGTTATTTTTTTATAATTAATATGCATTTGAAAGGTATATTTTTCTGTTAATTTTTTGCTCAAAAACTTATTGAAGCTTAAAACCTTAAAGTTTATTGCAATTTTAACACTTATTTTCATTTAATATTTTAATAGAATATATTAATATTATTTTTGTATTGTTTGTTATAAACAATATTTATGGGCTTGACAGGAAATACAACAGACTATTTGGCAAAAACTCTATTAACATCCCAAGAAAATAACTGAAAAATAAATATAATTTTTATTTTTCTCAATTGTATTAAAAGAAAAATTTAAATGCAAACAAAACAAAACAAAAAAAGTGATCGCGTGTTTTAAGATGCTATATCAATGCGTCAACATCTTAGCAAAAAATATAAAAATATATATATATGTTTTAAAATTAACTTAAAAAAAACCAAGACAGCAGGAGCTTTAAATTATCAATGACACTAAAATGCTAACATCCCAGACTCTACAACACCAGCAGCAGCTACAACAGTCAGTTAGTTAGTCAGTCCCTTTAAATATAAAAATTTTTGTAACAAATAATGGCTGCCAACATGCCGAGACCAAAAGACACAGACACTCATCATACGGTTCCAAAAATAAAATTACATTGAGCAAAAAGAGAAAAAAAGTAGAAGAAAACATAAGCAAGATGTAAATTATTTTTAAAAATACACTTAAGCATAAAAAGTTCATTAAACAAAAATATAGAGAACTCCTTCTGAATGTATAAAAACACCCTTTAAAATTTATTAAAAGGAATTTTTGGTTTTAAGAGTAAAAATAGATTTTGAAATTAGTTGACACATTATTTAAAAGAAAAAAAAGAGTAAAATTAAAGATTTTATAGAGTATTAAAATAGAAATAGAGAAGTTTAAATAAATATTTAAAATTTAAAAGATATTAGGTCAAGGTATATTAATTCTGTTAGAAACAAAACACGTGCTCTTTAATTAAAATAAATATGTTAAATACTCTTTTGCTTTAAAGCTCATTAATAATTAAATTTATGCTATAAAAAAAAAGAGTTCTGAAAGCTGAAGAGTAAATAACCCTTAAGGGTTTCTTTTTAAGATGACAATACAATTTACAATTTATTTGTTGTTCTGCTGCTGCTTATTGAATGACTTACAAAAAAATTTCTTTATAATTTATAATTATTTCATTTTTTAATTAAAATATGATATACCAGCTTAAGATCTTTTATGAAGGTCTCTAGCTAGACAAATAAAGACAGACAAAAATACGTTATAAAAAAAGAAAAACGCAACAGAACTCATTAGTTGTATGTTAAGCTTGAGTGCATTTTATAATCTTTATATGAGTGTGCAACGGTTAAAAAAAAGTTAATGGCTACCGTATGAAGATCTATAAGACGATCCTCTTTAAACTCTCTTTGTAATTTTAAAAGCAAGGTGGTGGTGGTATTATTAAATTTGCCGGTTAAGAAATGAATTTTTCTAGACTTGACTTTTAAAAAAAGCCATTGGCACTCAAGCGTTAATTTTTTTTTTTTTAACAAAAAAGAAGTTATGCTTAAATTTTCTTTCAAAAGAGCACAAAAAAAAACTGATCTTCTTTAAACACGTGCTATTACAAAATAATTTATAAATTGTTTAAGTTTTATAGTGAATAAAAAGGGGAGTTTTTTTATGAATAATACTTAAAACTATGAAATAAATAACTCAAGCAAAACGAAAGGAAATGCAACATTATTTTTTTCTTTTAATTTTAAGGTGACAATTGTTGTTAAGAGAAAAAAGTTCTCTTTAAAAAACTTACTAAATCAAAGGAAAATTTTGTGTTGTTAAATAAAAAACTTATATTTAAAGTTCAATTCAATCAATTTAATGAAAAAAAAATATGTTTCTTTTCAATTTTTTATAAAATTTTATTAAATTTTTATTATCTCATCTAAACTTTTTACAAAAAAAAATCATTAATTTTATTCCATTTTTTTAAAAGACATTTTCAAATCTAAGTTTTTTATTATAACTTTTATTTTTAAACCCACACTTTTTCGTTGTTGTTTTTTTTTATTATTATTTCTTTAAAGAAAAACTTTCGTTTTTCTTATTTATATATTTTATTTTTCAAACATGTAAATTTGTCATTATTTATATGTAATCTTGTTTTTTCAAATAAAATTTTACAAAATACTTTATCTACAAGACACCTCTGCATTTTATTGCTATTTTTTGTGTAAAAATAAACAACAACCAAAAAAAAAAACATGTCTTAAGTCTGGTTTTTATGGTGTCATCTTTTTGTATTAGTAGTAGTTAATCAATATCAGATACACTAATGCAATATATACAAGAGAATTGAGGGCGCATATTGTCATAGTATTAGTAGTAGCTATAAGTCTTTTAATCTCTATCATAGTAATATTACATTTGCATATGAAATGCATTTAATTTAAAAAGAAACTGATGATGATGATGACGATGATGATGTTGCTGACAATTGTGTTAGCAAAAAGCATAAGGTTTACTACTGGTTATTAAAAGAAAAACGCCACTTCATCTCTTATATATTGTATATATTTTATATATCTATTTTTTATAGCCTCTATATGTAGGCGTTTGTTTAAATAGAAAAATTTTGTAATATTGAAATGTTTTTTATTTTTCTGTTTGTTAAGGCGTTAATTTATGTAAATTTTTTTTTTATAAATAAATTTTTAAATTTTATTTCTTTTTTTTTCTCTATTTTATTTACAGGGTACTTTTACTTTGATAGTAGAAGCTTTACATGATACCAATAATTCGGCCAATGCTCGTTCTAGCAGTAAGTATTAATTTATTGAGTGATTGATTGATTTACTTCCTTAATTTTAAGCCATATCCTGCTTCCTGTTTTAATCCTTTAATAAAAAAACAACAAAAATTTGATCTGTTTTTTTGGTTTGGTTAAAGAAAAAAAAAACTTGTAATTCAATATTTTTAAAATGACACTTGTGCCTTTATTTTATTTTAGGGTTTTTTTTTTTACTTCTAATATATAAATAACCTCTTGTTTGGTATTATGTATTAAAATTTCCGGGCCTTTTGTAAGGTTTTAAATATCTAGTTGTTGTTTTCTTTTTTTTTTTTTAAAGGGATAAATACTTAGTTTCTGTCTTTTATTGTTTTTTTTTTTTTTTTAACCAAAAGTTTTATTAAATACTAAATTATTTAACTATTTAAAAGGATTTAATCTGCCTCAAAAAAAATAATTTTTAAACAAAAAACAAAAAATTTTGTTAAAAATTTATTAATTTAAAACAAATTTTTTCAAAAATTAAAAGAAAATTTCCTAATATTTTTAAAATTTTTAAACAATTTCTATTTGGTTAAAAAATTTCTTATATTAAAAATATTAAAAAATATATTTCAAAAATATCCCTTTTTTTGTTCCTTTTTTAAATTTTTAACAAAAAATTTATTTATGATTAAATAATTTAAAACTTTAATCATTATTTTTTTAGAGATTTTCCAAAAATTCTAAAAGGAAATTGTCTTAATTAAGAAATTTGTTTTATTAAAAACTGTTCAAAATATTACCTTTTTTGATTTAAAATATCCCTTTTTAAATTAAACAAAATTTCCTATTCGTTATTTTATTATTTTTTTTAGTTAAATTTGTTTTAATTAAAATTAATTATTATTTCGAGTTTTCCAAAAATTCTTTTCAGGGAAATTTAAAGAATTTTTAATTTTTTAGGTTTAAAGTTTATTTTTATGCTTTGAACCTATGCCTTATTTGTTAAATGTTGTTAAAATTTCTTTTTAAAAATATTGTTTCTTCTAATTATTTTTAATTTTTAAAAATTTCAGTTTTGTTTTATTTTTTTCATCCAAAAATTTCCTGATTAAAATTTTATTTTAAAAAATCTTGCATTTTTATCTCATTTAGTACTTAAAAAACTGTTATCTTTAAAATTAAACGAACAAAAAAAAATTGTTGAATCCTCCTCCCTTTTAACATTTTATTTTTGCCAGAAATCACGGCCAGATATCCTGCTGTTTTTTAGTTTAAACTTCATTATACCTAATATTTAATCCCTTTTTTTCGCCTTAACAATTTTTTTCTTTATAAAAAGAACTTTTTATCTTTGATGTCTTTTTAAAGTTTTTTTTTTTTTGGTGTTAAGCTATTGGCTGTTTAGTTTACCTTTGATGTAATACAGCAAATAACTTTTAACTTCTTGCTTGTTTTTTTTTGTTTGGCTGTGTAATGTGTGTCAAGGATTAATTCTTTATGTTTAAACGTTTTTCATGTTTAAGATCTTCCCGCATACAGTTAATATACAACACCAAGACTAACAAGCACCAACACAGATAGACAGTCCTAAGTTTAGTGTATACAGGTTTGTTGCTTAAGTCCTTTTCGTTTTTTTTTTTTTTTTTTTTTTTTTTTTTCGCGTTGAAAAACATTGTTTTATTCCGGGTTTATTTGTAAAGCTGCCTTCAAGGTTTACGCCTGTCGAACCTCTGTTTGTCTGCCAACAAGTTGTCTAACAAAAAAAGTTATTTTTGTATTTTTTTTATTAGTTTTTTTTTTTTGGCGAAAAGAAAGCGGTTTTAAACCATTAAATATCCTAAGAGTTATAAGTTAAAAAAAAGGAAGATAATAAAATTTTTCTGACTATGTTTTCCTAACCATATAAACAATTATCCTTAACCCAATGCCAATGTTGTTTTGGCTGAAAACCCTCATGGCCTTGTATTAGGTCGTGTTAAATTTTTATCTTTTAATTTTTATTTAAGTTTTTTTGTTTTCTTGGCAAATTTAGTTGTTCTCTTCTTTTTTTTCTTTTTCTCCTAGCGAGGTTAAGGTTTTATAAGTTTTAAGAAATATAAATTCCTTTAAATTTGTTCAAGGAAAACATAATTTAAATTATTTTTTTATTTTTAGTTATATTTAAATCTTATCTTTTTAACATGCTCATTGTAACTTATTTGTATACATTATTTTCTAATGCTTTTTCTATTATTTTTGTAAAACCTACAACAAAATTTATAGTTTTAAAAATATGTGCATTTTTTCTGTTTATCTATTCTTTGTTTTTTTATAAATTAAGGAAAAAATATCAGAAGAAAAATTTTTATAAAACCAGCATGTGTGTTATATTTTTGCACTCAGCGTCAAGCCCTTAATGTTTAAAGAGATAACAGAAATAATTTAATATAAATAAGACTTACTCTATGGCTAGAATAGCTGCTCTAAGTATTATTATTTTCTTAGTTTTTCTCTATTTTCTCTTAATATAACCGTGTCATACCACCACACATAACCACTACTACTTACATAGAATTTGGCACACACACAGCACCCAATTTTATTTATTTATTGCTCACAAAAAAATCAAAAAATGCCACGCAAAAATAGTTTTCTTAGGAGAAAAAAAATAAAAATAAAAACGCAGCTTATATAATTTGCTTTGGTATTCTTAAGTGTCACTTATTTTCTTTTCTGTCGTCTAGGCTAGTCTAAGATATCTAAGTCTAGTAGTAAAATTCTCCTTCAATTTAACTGCAAGAAAAAAAAAAAAAAAAAAAACAGTGGAAAAATATAAAATTTGTAAATTTTTGTTAGTAATCTTTTTCAAGATTTTTGTGTGGAGTTTTTTTTTTCTTTTTAATGTAACCAGTTTTTTTTTTTTTAAGATATAAAGCTAAATTCCTTAAAAAGTTATACATATTTGCTTTTTTATATTAATTTGAACAAATTTATTATAAATTTATGGAATTTCTTCTTTTAGAGAATTTAAGGAATTTTAATTTTAAAAAAATTTTATATTGGAAAAATTACTATATTTTTATTGAATTTTAATTTTTGGTATTTTAAAAAAATTTCTTTTAAATTTCATAAGTTTTTTTAAAAATTTCCCTTTGGGAAATTTTAGGGAAATTTTTTTAAATCACATTTTTATTCGATTAGCATTTAATAGTTTTAAAAATATTTTAAAGTTTTTATTTTTTGAGTAAAATTTAAAAAATTTCCCTTGTGGGAAATTTCAATAAAGAAATATTGTTTTGAAAATTTGCATTGCTGCTAGGACAAAAGAGGTGATAAAATGCCTCTAAAAATACTATTTTCTTGCTTGCTTGTTTTTAATTTTAGGCCAAATTAAAAGAATTTTCCCTTTATGGGGAATTTTAAGGGAAATCTTTTTTTTACAATCATATTTTAGGTTTTTTCTTTTGAACAATATTACGAAAAAAAATTAAATTGTAGATTTCAAACAAAATTTTACTTTTTAAAAATTTCCCTTTAAAAAATTTTTCTTTAGGATTTTTTTTTTTTAAATAAATTGTTTGTCCTTTGATTGCAAATAAATTTTAAATATCATCAAAATTTTCTTTTAGTAAATTTAAAAAATTTATTTTTTTATAATTATTTTCATTTTAATTTAATTAAAATTTTTATTATTTTTCAATTCTTTTTCATATTGCTCTTAAACATTGCGGGAAGATTTATGTCTTTATTATCTGTTTTTTTTGTTTTTTTTTTTTTTAGCTTATTTACTTAAAAACCTTCTTATTTATTATTATGTCTTTTGTCTGCCTTTATTTTTGCCTGTTTCTTTTATAATCTTGTTTTTCTCATATTTCATAATTTTATTCCTTTGCTGTGACTGTTGTGCGGTTTTGTGGATGCTTGCTTGTACATCTAAGGCAACCACATGCAACCATTCAACAGCTCATGCCTACCTGCAATATTACTTATAGACCACACAAAGCAAAAAGGCATCTCTGGCCTCACTGCCACTTTTACCATAAAAAAACCCAAAACACACACAACGCACCATCATCAAACATTACACATTGAGCAACATTAATATGGGTATGCCTTCTTAACAACCCCAGCAAACAATTGCTTTTAAAAAAAAAAAAAATATTTTTTAATTTGTTTAATAATTTTGTTAAGTTTTATTTTCATTTTAAATTATTAAATATAAAATTTGTTTAATTTTACTTTTTGCTAAAGTTTGCTGGGGTTTAATTAACTGTTGCTTGGCTTTTACATTTAATACGTCTCGATCTTCAGCGCCTTCGTCTCTGCCTCTTGTCTCTTTTTATTCGTTCTGTCAAGCATAAAAAATAAGAACAGCTTTTAAACAACACCTGAATTATAATACTGGAATGTTAATGTTTAATAAACTATTTGAGAATGTAACGATCTATGTTTGAAAAGTTGTCGATGTTGTTAATAAAAACAAAAAAATTGTTTAGATTATTTTGTCTTTTTTTGGCAACTCTATGGCAAAAAATAAAAGCCATACAAACGTAGTTTTTTTTTAGCGATTTTTCTTGTACAATATTTTTCTCATTTTTCATTAATTTTATTATTCTTGAAAACTCCTCGTGTTGCTGAGAGGTGTTTAAAAGTACGTTGACCATAGAAAGTAAATTCAATTAATTTGTCATCTAAAATTAATTTTTTTAATGTTTTCATATTTTTTTTATTAAAGAATTTTTGTTTTTAAAGAGAAATTTTATCAAGATTCTTTTAAAAATTTTAATAACATTAAACCAAAGATCATCTCTCTTGGTTAAGACCAGCCTCCTTTTTTTGTTGTGGCCTTATATTTGTTCAGGCCTTTTTCTTTATATATTTTATGTTTCACTAATGCCTTTATAATTAATCTTTATTTTCTTGTCATGTTTAATTAACCTGCTTTATTTTATAAGCCTTTATAGTATAATTTTAAAAGCTGTGCAGAATATATTTTGGCGGATACTTAATGTGTTTGTTCTCTTTTTTTTATAGATTTGTGATACCAAACGTTTATCAGTGCAACAATTTTGGAAAGTATCACCTCGAATGCGGAAAACGAATAAATCTTCTAATCACAATACACTTGTTGGGATATGGATTTTCGTGTTAGTTGTGATCCTCATTACTATGGTGCGGGTTGTGCTAATCTCTGCCGCAAGAGATGATCAATTTGGTCATTAACATTGTTCCAAACGGGAGAAATAAAATATGTTTATCTGGATGGCCAAGGAGATTATTTGTGATAAACGTAAGTTATTCTAATTTTTATATAAAAAAAAAATATTTTAAAATTAAATTAAGAGAAAAATTAAATTAAAAAAATTCAAATTAAAAAAAAACATAATTAAAAAGAAAATTAAATTAAAAAAATTTTAAATGAAAAAAATTAATAAATAACTTAAAAATAGCTAAATTTGTTTAAAAAATATTCATAATATGATATTAAAATTTTTAATATTAAATATTATTTAAAGCAGTCTGTATTTTTTGCTAATAGTTTTTTTTTAAGCTTTCTGTAGCTTGATTTTTCTAAAACCGGTTTTTTAATTTTTACTATCTAAAGGGTGTGTGTACATCAACATCGTCATTCAGTATTTCATGATAATTTTCAATATTATCCCCTAACACAATAACACACACAACACACACTCACATAACAAAAATACCCCAAATACCTTCCAAAAAAAACAACTAAAAATACCCCTAAAAAAAATCTTCATCCTCTTTAACCAAAAAAAGGGTCTACTACTACTTTTGTTACTGCTGCTGCTGTAGTAGTCGTTTAAACACACACTTCCTTTTCATAAACAGGTATT
>MINK01173347.1:229-15308 GCA_001735545.1 Phormia regina
AAAAACCGAAATTTTATAAAAATATTTATGACCGATCTGTATAAAAATAAAAATCTATATCTTTAACCAGGGCTTCAGAAATCTCAGTTATTATTGAACCTATTTATTTCATGTCACAAAGTCCCTAGTATATACAGAGGCTTCAGAAACCGGAAAAACGGTTCTAAAAACCTGTTTTTGAACATATCTCCGCATTGTAAGAACTGATCTTGCTGAATTCTAATAGCAAATTTCTCGAAAGGAGTTACGATCGTTTGATATATATTATATATATATGTCCGTTATCGGTGGGCTTCATAAACACCATTTCAACCGACACACGGACGAACATGGTCCTATCATCATTTATTACAAGGATCCCGAAAAGGTAAACTGTTTTGCTCTCCGGCGAAAATTGTCGGAATGACAATCTTAAGGGTATATACACCTGTGGTGAAGGGTATAAAAAAACCTTACTCACCTAAGTTGACCCTCACATTAAAAAAAATATATATATTTACGCCTACATTTCAAAATTTTGATTTTTTGCTTCAACTGTCTTTCGTTTTTCGGAAAAAAGCCCTGAAGTATATGAATTAAAAAATTTTTAAAAATATTTTGTAATTTTTTCCATATTTCGAAATAATATGCTGAAAGAATTTTAAAATTATCTCATCTTCTCTAGACGTGAAAAATATTCAAAGTCGACACTTTGAAATTATAGTTATAGTACAATTTGCTCACTTTTTCTCAAAGATTTCTGTATATATTTCAAAAGATAAGACTTTATAAATCCTTTACAAATGTAACGTAAAGAAAATTTGGATTTATTTGGATAATAGAACAATTTTTCATAATAATAAATTTTATTAAATATCGTTATTAATAATTGCTACTAACACTTCTCAATTGCTATTACTGTATTTATAATTGAAAATTTTCAAATGCAATAATCTTTTAATCCTTCCCTCGTATATAAAATTTATGCATATATGTATGTGTACAAGAAAAGTAATTGTAAATCGCGTGTCATGAACATAATAGCAAAATTATAGAGAAATTTATATACACAACCGCATATGATTATTAGAAAACACATTCATGCTTACACATGTGTACTTGTATTCATGCTCGCCATTTTTTCAAACTAAAACAATTGAATTTAAAGGATATTTCCAGACGAACAATTGTTTTTTTCCAAGAATTTAGCATGAAATGGGCGGAAGTACTTAAGTCGAAACATACACATAGTGACAATGTAAAAGTTTACCCACAATGTTAGTACAAATTAAAAAAAATGATTTACAAAGGTAAATCTAACTCACATACATACATATATAGTGGAATATTGGCTTAAACTATATAATTGTGTCGTGTTAGATTATAGCAGCACATGAAAGGGTGTGTTGCCAACAAAAACAATGTTTTAGGGAATTAAAACTGTTTTTTATTTTGTTTTCTCTTAATCGATTTCGTACGTATTTTACAAAGTATTAACTATCATACATCAATCAAGTTAAAGGGTTAACTTATTTGTACAGCCTAAAACTATGCTATAAAATATATTTAATAATAACAGAGATTTTTGATTTCATTGACATAAAATGTTAACATTGAAGATTTATTAACAATTTTAATGTTAAATATTTCCAAATGTAATAGAAACTGTAAAAATAAAAGACACATGTAAAGAAATTTAAATTTGTTGGATTAGTAAAAAGTTTATAAAGTGGGTAATTACAGCATTGGATATCGATTGAAATTTGAATAATACCCTCATATACAGTGCTGGAAAAAGTAATAGGGACGACGCTTACTTTCGCAAACAGATGCAAATAGTTTCTTTAAGTTTTTTGAACTGTTCCTAAAATAACGGAATTTGTAATTTCAATTGGGAAAAATAATAGGGACACACTACCAAAAATTACCATTAGTCAATAAAAAATATTATTTTTAACATAAACATATTAAAAACCCGTAAAGCAAAGTCTATGTGATTAATTTAATTATATTGGTTTCGTGTTTATGATTTGTGTTTTCGGTAAATAAATTTTGAAAGTGACTCGTGGTGTTTATTGTTCTGAATTTGAACAAAATTGTTATTCTTAAATTAAGTCAATTAGAAAAATTGCGCAGATAATGAAGTGTTCCAAAACTAATGTATTCAATGCCATTCATTCGAAAAAGGTCATGAAACTATAGGTAGAAATTTTAAAATGTTAGCGCGTTTTAACCAACGTTTAGTTCGACTTTCCAAAAATAACCCCTTTAATTCATCATGATGTAGTCTTAAAAATGAAATGTGTGCTTCAGTGACAAGTTAAACAATAAGAAATAGGCTGCAGGAAGTCGGATTAATGGGATGCAGTCCGAGAAAAGTACCACTGTTGAACAAGAAAAACATACAAAAAAGTTTGGAATTTGCCAGGCTACACCTGTGACGTAAAAACTGGAACAGCGTATTATGGTCAGATGAAACAAAAGACAATTTATTTGTATCTGACAGAAAATCATTTGTACGTCGTTCTACAAATGCTGAATTTCATTCAAAATATACAAAAAAACCTTAAAACACAGTTGTGGTTCTATAATACTTGGGGATGTTTTTCAGCCTATGGAGTTGGTCCAATAGTTTGGATTCAGGGAAAAATTAATGCTGCGGCCTAAATAAACATTCTCCAGAATAAAATGCTTCTATTTGCTGAGGATGAAATGCCACTAAAATGGGAATTCATGCAGGACAATGATCTCAAGCATTCCGCTAGAAGTGCCAAAACGTGTTTTTAGCAGATTGACGTGACTGTAATGGAGTGGCCGTACGAATCACCGAACTTAAACCACATTGAAAATCTCTGGAGAGTCGTCAAAAATAAAATTGGTAGCTTTAAATAAAAAAATAAACAAGAGTTGTGGGAAAAATTCAACAAACCTGGTATTCAATCGCCGTTGTCAGGAGGTTATAAAAATGAAAGGATCTTCAACCAAGTATTGAAAAAGTATTTGGAAAAGATGGTAATGTTAAAAAAAAAAAAAACTATTTTTCCAAAACATTAAGTGTCCCTATTATTTTTTTTCCAAGCCTTTAATAAAAATATATATATTTTTTGCAGAATTAGTTCCTTATTTTTGCTTTACAAGTCAAAATATTTGAAGTTATTTAATTTTATGTAAATACTTTTTAATATTTATGGAATAGTAAATAAAAAAGTAAGAATATTATTGAAAAATTAGAGTGTACTTATTATTTTTTCCAACACTGTATCTTAAATCAAATATATCCAACATGAGAGGTTAATTTTTCAAATTTCACTTTTTGATTCCATTCCAAAGCCACCACATTTTTTGAGACCAGAAATATATGAAAACAGTTCTTGATGATAAAGATGGTGCGCATTTAGTCGGAGAATAAAGTTCTTTTACTTATAATATTATTTAACATTTAATTTATGTTCTTATAATGATAAAACTCCCAAATGTTAGGAATTAAGTAATTTTTTATTTTAGTTGAGATTTTCTTAATTTTGGTTAAGACTAATTTAGTGAAATATATTTAATTTGGGATTTATATATTTGATACCTTATAATGAATTATAGCGTATTTCAACAAAGAAGGTATTTCGAATCGATCAAAACAAAAATGTCCAATATCCATAAAGTTGTCATAAAATTTAATTTTTAATGTATCATAAGGGAAAAAATAATAATTTTCTTTAATTTACTTTTTTTTAATAAGCCACTAAAATATACTATAGTAAGCACTGATATTTTTAATAATTTGCACTTTGTAAAGGTTAATTCTTTAAAGTATAAGCCCATAAAATGGGTTATTTTTTTACATATAAATGCATTAAAAATCGCCGCCTAAAAATTTGCCTTATATATAAATGCATGAAAATCCGCCCTCTATTAATTGTAAAATAATTCTCTTTTATATTTAGATTTTCTTCTACAACTTTCTGAACAATAATTTTCGATCGGAACATTTCATTTTTAAAGCTTTCGATCACACTTTTTTTTTCAATGTAAAATCGCACATAAATTTATTTACTTATATCCCTTTTTTAAATTTCATTAAAATATTTCTATAAATTAAAAATATTAATTAATTTTTAAAACTTACCTCACATCTGGATGTGCATCTAACATGGCTCTCATTAATGTTGTCCCTGATCTTGGAACACCACCAATAAATATTAATGGCATCTCTCTATTATATGAATAAACTTTTTGATTGTCTCCTTCAATATATTTCTGTAAATAAAAGATTTGTATGCCATTAACAGAATGTTTTATAATAAATATGAAATAAATTGAGCTAATGTAATAGATAGTTTAGAAAAATATAAAGAAAAAAGTAATACAAAAATAAAATATCTCGAAATAAATGACAAAATAAGATACATTTTTGAACAGTAGTAGCAGCAGCAGAAGCAGTAAGTGGTAAGAGTAACATCAGCTGCAAAAATAAAATGTTACTTTAACAAAATATAATACTTTCCGAGGGGAATTCAAAAGTAAGTAGGTATGTTTAAGCAAAAGTAGAAACCCAAGATTGACACTTTTCTTATTGGTCTTTAGAGTATTCCCTGGACATACAATGAACATAATTCAAATAGAAAAGTAGTTGCTTGTTTGAAAATAGAAAAAGGAAAAAAAACCAAGCAAAGAATAAAACTAAATAGGGAATTTAGATTTTAAAAAAGTGTTGGTATTATTTTAAAGATATAAGAAAAGGTAAAAAGGAAATATAACAACAGTAACTATACAAATAATTCTCAATTTAAGCAAGATAATAGCAAGTATACAACAAACTGATTTAGCACAAGAGTTAAAATGTAACGACTACTAAACAACATATCATTCCTTTTACTTACATATAAAAAAAAAACTAACTTTTATATATAAAAAATACAAACATTTTACTTCATTCTATACTAAGGTTGCTAGTAAAACTAAAGCTGAGTAGCATTTTAACTAAGTAAAATAAAAAATAATAAAAAAAAAACAATAACTAAAGCCAGTTGAATAATAGAAAAAGGGCAGAAAAAAACTAAAATTGAATTAATGTTTGCTAAAGAGTTATTTTTATCTCAATTCTTTTTTTATTTTTTGCTCTTAACTTAAATTATTAAAAAACTACTGAGGACCTTTAGCCCACAAAAGCAAAAAAAAAAAAAAAGGAAGAAAAACGGTGAAACTACAAACACTCAATCACACACTTGCAAAACGCACATACAACACATACATACCTACTACTTCCACCGGAACTTAAACTCTTGAAAGTATTAAGGTGCACACAATAAAACTAACAAAAACTTACGAATAAAAAATAAAAAAAAAGAAAATAAGACAAATACTTCACTACAACAAAAAAGAAATAAAGAATAAATGAAAAAAAGAGGAGTGGAGGGGAAAAAACAGCACTAAACTAGGGAAAAAGCTTCTCAAGTGTGCTGTTGTGTGCAACAAATTGAATCTCAGTGCTGCCATCAAAACATTACAGGACTCTCTGTTTTATTTTTATTTTCGGTTCAGGGTTTTAACTCTTTTTATGGTGTAAGTAGGTTTTAAAAGAGTTTTAAAGGAATGAATTCATTAAAGAAATTAAAAAAAAAAAAAAATAAATAAATTTAATTTCATACTTATTAATAAATTATTTTCAATTTTGTGGAGGTGTTTAGGAATCCAAGTCTAATTGTAGGAACTCACACAATGGAACCAAAAGCGTTTTTGTAATAAATCGGTTACACTTAAACTACTGACCCGATTGAAATTTTGTATTCATCCTAAAGTTTGTAGTCACCCTATTATAACATGAAATAAGCTACAGGATGCTAAAGTTGACCATATCGTAAAGGTGAAAGTTTAAAAAACTTCTACGACTCAGGGCCGATTTCTATAGTTCTGCAAACAGCTTGGTAAGAATATAAACTGCCTGACCTGACATATTTTTTACAGTTAAGGTAAAGTTTAAAAAACTTCTACGATTCAGGGCCGATTTCTATAGTTCTGCAAACTGCTTGGTAAGAATATAAACTTACTGACCTCACATATTTTTTACAGTTAAAAAGATATTTACACTTGAATTTTGAATACTTTATCTTCTGTTTTCATTGTAACGTGGTTTTGTCGTCGACTGAGGAAATTCAGTCGTGTCCAGTTTCCAATGCGGATCCAAATATCTTATTGTAATAATACAATAAGTTAAACTTTATCTTGATCATAACAAATTACGAAAATCTACGATAATACGATACTTCGGGCTTAGAAAAATTCGATTAGGACGACAAGTTCGAGCTTAGCAGTTTAATTCGGGATTGTGCAACAAATTCGGTTGATACGACTTCGGATGAAAAATTCGCATTAATGGGATTGATCTTGTTGGTTTGGCGGTTTGACTAGAATAGCCGGTGATGCGTAGTTTAATTCTAACTTATTCTATTACAAGTTTACCAGGCGGAAGCCTCTATATTGAACAGTAGACCGAATTCTTTGTATGGAACACTACGAAAAAGCATCCTTATTGAACAATAACTTAAAGCCTCTTTATTATGGAACACTACGAAAAAGCATCCTTATTGAACAATAACTTAAAGCCTCTTTATTGAACAGTAGACCGAAGACTCTGTACTGAACAGTTGTCCGAGGTCTTTGTATTGAACAGTAAACTGAAGTCTTTGTATTAAACAGTAGGCGGAAGCCTCTTTATTAAACAGTAGGCCAAGGACTCTTTATTTAACAGTAGACCGAAGTCTCTGTATTGAACAGTAGGCTGAAGCCTCCGTATTGAACAGTAGACCGAAGTCTCTGTATTGAACAGTAAGCGAAGTATCTGTATTGACCTGAAGGCCGAAGTCTTTTTATTCAACAGTAGACCGAAGTCTCTGTAATAAACAGTAGGTGGAAGTCTCTGTATTATACCGTAAACCGAAGCATTTGTATTGAACAATAGACCGAAGCTTCTGTATGGAACAGCAGGCCGAAGTCACTTTATCGAACAGTAGACCGAAGTCTCTGTATTGAACAGTAAGCGAAGTCAATGTATTGACCTGTATGCCGAAGTCTTTTTATTAAACAGTAGATAGAAGTCTCTGTATTGAACAGCAGGCCGAAGCATCTGTATTGAACATTAGGCCGAAGCCTCAGTATTAAAAGGTACTGCGAAGTCTTTTTATGGAACAGTAGATCGAAGTTTCTGGTACAATGTATTATTTGGTTTTCGAACTAGGACCGAGCTCTAAACAAAAAAGTTGCCCCATTCGTCTCAGTAGCTACAGATTCGTATAAGTTGGTTTCTAAAGGTAATTATCAAAACGTTGGCAAATTCTTGTATCGTTTCAACCTCAATTCTTGTATCGTTTCAACCTCATTTAGTTAATAAATGGTATTAACTAAATGAGAATTATAAAGTGGTGAAAGAATAACAATGAGAATGTTTCTGTATTTAATAGTAGGCCGAACTAATCCTCTAAAAGATAAATAAATAAAAATAAAATTTTCGTGTTGTAAATATTTTAATATAAATTTAAAAAGAATACAAAATTTCCTCGACTAGCAGAGTTCTGTTATATAATTTGTTTTTTTAATATGCTCAGATATAAGGAATTGCAATCGTTTTAAAAAATGTTATACCCAAAGTATCCAACTTTGGGACCCTGTGGACACAGGGTCACCTCTACTATCAACATGTGAAATTTAATGTACAGAACAGCCGTTCTGTACTCTTTTTGTGCGTTGTCAACCAGAACACTGTCCGCAGAACCATCAATAAAGTTGGCCCCGTCTAAACTTTACCAGCATTCATTGTGCACAATAATTTCGTATTCGTTTTAAATAAAATTATCTTTAATTCAATTTTCAAATTCCAAATATGGCATGAATTTATACTTTTAAATTCTGACAACTATATTTATACAAAAGAAAACTCCATATATTTATTTTTTCTCCCCTTTATCCTTTTTTTCCTCGAACATTTATAACAATATATTTTAACGCTCTTTTTCTAGTTGAGTTTATTTTTTTTCTTCCTACTTTTCTTTATGGGTTTGTACTTGACTTGATTTGGGCAAATAATAAAAGAAAAAAAGGGTGGGATCTTTAAAGAGTTAAAAAAGGAGTGTGCTACATTCTTATAAACATTTTGAAAATGTTCTAGTTTTATTTTCCTTTCTTTTTTTTTTGTATTTATTGTAAACTAAATGCACCTTTACTATGACACATATTACCTTTTTTTGGGGTATTATATTTTTATTTGTAAAAAATCTAATATATAGACGTATTTTGTTTAAAAGGACTCAAAAGCAACAAATACAAGTATATGAAAACCAAACAACATCTACTTTTACAACGACAACAAAGTAAAAAAAACAGTAATACAATACATTTAAACATATACTTGTCGTATTCGTACATACATATAATGATGAAAATCACAGAGCATATTGAGGTCATATACGTAAAAGCCATGAAAGGTAACCTTAGTTGATCTTCTTCTAACTTGACGTCTATTAAACGCATGCTTATGTTAAAAGGATTTTTTTGTTTTGCTAAAATTTCATTTTCCTTTTAAAGTTTTTTTTTTTTTTTTTGTCAAATTGAGGGTATAACAATCTTATAAACAACAATAATAAAAAAAATAAACTAGAAAATACTGGCACATGTAATGTTCTTACATACAGACATATACATATGTATGTGTTTGTATGTGGCACGGTTACAAATGTAAGTAGATTTTAGTGCAGCTGAAAGTCATATAATAAATGTTAAGGGAAATGCATTTGTAAATATAGGATTTGTAGCAAAAAAATCAAAGGAAAATTGTTGTCAAATTGTCAAAGAAAGTAAATAAAATTAATAAATAAAAATCCTTGAGTTATAAAGCTTCCGCTGTATTAAAATCAAAATTGCGGTTATTCTAACTGACATTGTTAAAAAGCCACTACAAATGTCAATTTCATTAATATCACTTAAAAAATAGTCTAAGGCTTTTAGCTATTAAGCGGCATAGATTTATATAGAAAATTTCTCTATAAAATATCGTCGAAAAGCAAAGTTTTTTTTTATAGAAAAATTAGGAGATTACACTTTTTCTATAGAAAAACTAATTTTGTTTTTTTACAATTTTTGGATAGCAGCGTTTTTCTAGAACATTTTATGAATAGCAAAGTTTTTTTTTCCAAAAAGTGTACAGAACGGAAAAGTTGTCCATAGAAAACTTAGTAAATAGCTAAGTTTTCTATAGAAAATTTGGTTAATTGTAAAGTTTTCTGTACAGAAATTTGTTAATAGCAAAGTTTTGTATAGAAAATTTCGTTAATAGCAATGTTTTCTATAGAAAATTTTGTAAATAGCAAAATAATTTGTAGACAATTTTGTAAATATCAAAGTTTTCCATAGAAAATTTTGTAAATTGAAAAGTTTTCTGTACAAAAGTTTGTTAATAGCAATGTTTTCTATAGAAAATATTGTTAATAGCACAGAAAAAAGATTAACTAAAAATAGCTATGTTTTCTATAACAAAAAATAAAAAATCTATGGATTTTGCTATTAAATCCATAGATTTTTTATTTTTCTTTTAAATAGCTGCTTTCTATAGACAATTTTTTAAATAGCTGTTTTCTATATAAATTTGTTTAAATAGCTTCTTTGTATAGATTTTTTCTAATAGCTAAGTGCTAAGTGTTGATGAAAAGCAAATCTCTACAAATAGCTAAGTTTTATCTAGAAAATTTGGGAAATGTTAGAAATATCAACAATTTTTATAGAAAATTTGTGAATTGAAACGATTTCTATAGAAAAATTGGATGAATAGCAACGATTTCTATAAAAATTTGATGAATAGAAACGATTCCTGTAGCAAGAAATAAATTTGGTGATAACAACGAATGATATTGAAACTTTAGTAAATAAAAGCGATTTCTATAGAAAACTTGGTAAATAGCAACGATTTTTAAGGAATATTTGTTGAATAGCAACGATTTTGTTTAGAAAATTCGTTGAATAGCAACGATTTCTATAGAGAACTTGGTGAATAGCAACGATTTTTAAGGAACATTTTGTGAATAGCAAAGATTTTTATAGAAAATTTGTTGAATAGCAACGATTTCCATAAAAATGAATAGTAACGATTCCTATAGAAAGAAATAAATTTGGTGAATAACAACGATTGCTATTTTAACTTTAGTGAATAACTAAGGTTTCTCTAGAATATTGGTGAATAGAAACGATTTCTATAGAAAATTTGGTGAATAACAACGATTTCCGTAAAAATCTGATGAATATAAACGATTTCTATAGAAAGAAATAAATTTCGTGAATAACAACGATTGCTAATAAAACTTTGGTAAATAATAAATATTTCTCTAGAATATTTGGTGAATAGCAACAATTTCTATTGAAAATTTGTTGAATAGAAACGATTTGTATAGAAAACTTTGTAAATAGCAATGATTTTTATAGAAAATTTGGTGAATAGCAACGACTTATATTAACGATTTTGGTGAATAGGAGTGATTTCTATAGAAAACTTGGTAAATAGCAACGATTTCTATTGAAACTTTGGTGAATAGCAGCGACTTCTATAGAAATTTTGGTGAATAGCAACGATTTCTATTGAAACTTTGATGAATAGTAACGGTATTTATAGAAAATTTGATGAAGTGTAACGATTTATATAAAATAATAATAAAAATTTCATGAATAGCAACGATTTCTATAGAAATTTGGTGAATAAGTACGATTTCCATAGAATGAAAGAAATTTTGTGAATAGCAACGATTGCTTTTAAAACTTTGGTAAATAACAAAGGTTTTTCTAGAATATTTGGTGAATAGCAACGATTACTATTGAAAATTTGGTAAACAGAAACGATTTATATAGAAAACTTGGTAAATAGCAACCATTTTTATGGAAAATTTGGTGAATATCAGCGATTACTATTGAAACTTTAGTGAATAGCAGCGATTTCTATAGAAAGTTTGATGAATAGCAACGATTTCTATGAAAAGTTTGATGAATAGCAATGATTTCTATAGATAATTTGATATATGGCAACGACTTTTATGTAAAATTTGTTGAATAGCAATCGATTTCTATAAAAACTTTGGCGAATAGCAAAGGTTTTTCTAAAGAAATTTGTTGAATATAAAAGATTTTTCTACAAAATTCAGTGAATAGCAATGATTGCTATTAAAACATTGCTGAATAGAAAAGTTTCTGTAGAAATTTTGGTAAATAGCAAAGTTTTATATAACCAAATTAACGAATAGCAAAAAATTTAACAAAGGTCAAAGTTTACCATTTGATATGTTTAAAACAATAACTCTGGTTGTCTCACTACCATTGGAAAACCATTATGGTAAAATAAATATTTAACTTGACATAAATTAAAATACAATTATAAAAGTACGATTTGATTAAGATTTTCAATAAAAAACATAACCTTTAACCTTTTTATCTTAATTAAATTATTTAAATTTATATACTAAATAATACTTATTTTACTATTACACTTACCTCATCTCCTCTAACCATCATGGCTGATTGACCAGCGGCTGAGGCTGCAGGTGATGATTCGTCTCTGAAGAAACACATTGGACGTAATTCCGTAAATTTAAATAAAAACATTGTGACAACAACAATAGCAAACATGACCCAAAGGGTGGTCTTTTTATTGCGATAAGGCAGACGCATGATGATTATTTACGATTTAAGGTTGAATTTTAATAAATAATTTTTGTTTGTATTTTTTTTTTTTTTTTGTTATTATAATAGTAGTTGTTTTTGTTTTTATTTTTGTATATTGTGAAAATTTAATTAAAATAGAAACTTAGACACACACGTTTAACAAATCTTGCATAAAATGGGCAACAACTAAAATTAATGAGAGAATGTTGCTCTAGCTTTAACTAAAAGCCGCTATAGATGATATTTCTAACAATAATTTAGTAAATACATAGGTATGTATGTATGTAGGGTATATATATAAATTTACTCTTACTACTATGAATATAACACCACATATAATTTATTATTCTCCTTAGTCTTGTTATTGTTGTTATTAGTGGCAATATTGTGGATGATGTTTAAAATAGACTTTGTCTTCATTAAATCTTGGTTTTTATTTATTTCTGTTTTAATGGGAGTTTTCTTTTTTTTTTTTGCTGGTATTTTCGTCAACTTATTTGTTGTTCTTGATGTTTTTGGGATTTTTCTTCTCTCTCTTTTTTTTCTTGTTTTTGTTTTTAATAGTTGTAGGTTTTCTATTCCTTTGTGTGTCTTATTATAGTCTTGTTATTATTTTTGTGCTTAATCAGTAACTTTTCGCCAGAGATATTTAAGAATATAAAAAAAGGACTTTTTTACTTTATACAGCCATACAAACACATATGTGTTTTATTTTTTTCTTCTTTTGCTCTGCAGTGACTATAACAAAAATGCTGCTGAAAATAATAATAATGATGTTGATGATGACGGGGATTTTATTATTTGTGCCATGATGATTTTATCATACTTTAGTTAGACGAAAATATATATTAACAAAAATAATAATAATACATTATACTAGGAAGATTGGTGTACTAATAGGAAAGGACTTATGGCTTCTTCTCTCGCTCTCTTGGTTTTTTGATGATGATGTACGGTTTGTTGTTAATTTGAAATAGGATCCTTAAAGGCAAACATAAATAAGAGAGAAAAAAATATATAAAGGTGTTTTTTTCTCTGTTGTTTTTTACTCCAGCTATTGTTACTGCTGTTGTTGTGCCTTTTTTTTTGATAATAATAATAATGATGAAGGCGATGACTGACTTTGTTGTGGTATTACTTTTTCCTTTAACGAAAAAAGTTTCCGTCAGTTTTTGATGTCAATTTTGTGTTTTTTTAGCCCAGCTATCGAATTTATGGCAACAACACAAAATTACTGAAAAGGGTTCACTAGTTTTAACAAGTTTTTATATGCCACTCATAAATTCGACAATGTTTGTTGTTGTTGTTGCTGTTGTCCTGTGAGTAGTCCTTGAGCTATGCTTTTCCTATTTGTTTTTATGATGGTGTGTTGTGTGCTGTGAAGAAGAAGAAAAAAATAGAAAAAATTCATTAAAAATATGGGAAAACAAATTTGAAAAAATGAAATTCTAACAATTTTAGACAGTTGTGGGACAAGAGGCAAAGGTCAAATTTTAGTGGTAGTAAATATTTTAGCATTATTAAAACAAAATTATAAGGAAAATAAATATCATAATAAAAATAAAATTATACAGAAATATTTGTATCAAAAATTGACGAACGTTAAAATTTCATTTGAAAATTTAAGTTCAAAATTTTCTTTAAATTATATGGAGAACGTAAATTTTTTTAATAAAATATTGGCGGTTGTCATACATTTCTATGGTGAACGTCACAGTACTCTGTAGATATTTAGAGATAGTCACCAAAAAGTGAGGATGGATGTTGTCATAGTTTTCTATAGAAAAAAGTGAGGATGTCACAGTTTTCTATAGAAAAAAGTGAGGATGTNNTTTTTCTTTTAAACATTGTGTTGGCGAAAATAAATATTAAGTGAAAGCAATAAATTATGAAATAAATAATAAGACACAATAAATAATATACAAATTTTAATCCCAAGGTTGCAAAAATTTTATAGAATGTTGACATTATCGTAAGAAAAGCTTTTAAAAATATTAAATAAAACTATGAAAAACTAGGACGGGTATTGGAGCTATTTAAAGGGAAAAAGTACAATAATCTAGAAAAGAAAACAATAACAAGGAAATTTTTTGTACTTTCGCCAGAGTTTTCTATAGAAAAATATAAGGATCTCACAGTTTTCTATAGAAAAATGTAAGGACGTCACAGTTTGCTATAAAATAATGTAAGTATGTCATAGTTTTCTATAAAGATAAGGATGTCACAGTTTTCTATAGAAAAATGTGAGCAAGTCACAGTTTTCTAGAGAAAAAGGTGAACATGTCACAGTTTTCTAGAGAAAAATCTGAACATGTCACAGTTTTCTATAGAAAAATGTAGGAATATCACAGTTTACTATAGAAAAATATACGGATGTCACAGTTTTCTATAGAAAAATGAACGGATGTCATAGTTTTCTATAGAAAAATGTACGGATGTCACAGTTTTCTATAGAAAAATGTACGGATGTCACAGTTTTCTATAGAAAAATATTCGAATGTCATAGTTTTCTGTAGAAAAATGTGCGGATGTCATTGTTTTCTGCACAAAAATGTACGGATGTCACAGTTTTCTGTAGAAAAATGTACGAATGTCACAGTTTTCTGTAGAAAAATGTACGGATGTCACAGTTTTCAATAGAAAAAAATGAGGATGTTACAGTTTTCTATAGAAAAAAGTGAGGACGCAACAGTTAGAAAAAAGTCACAGTTTTCTATAAAAAACGTAAAAATTTTCTATGAAAAAAGTGATGACGTCAAAATTTTCCATAAAAAAGTGAGGATGTCACAGTTTTCTATCAAAAAAAAGTGAGGATGTCACAGTTTTCTATAGAAAAAATTGAGGTGTCACAGGTTTCTATTAGAAAAAAGTGAGGATGTCACAGTTTTTTCTTCTAGGAAGAAAAAGTGAAGGATGTTCACAGTTTTCTCTAGGAAAAAGTGAAGATGTCACAGTTTTCTCTTAGAAAAAAGTTGAGGATGTCACAGTTTTCTCTAGAAAAAAGTGAGGATGTTCACAGAATTTTCTCTAGAAAAAAAAGTTGAGATGTTCACAGTTTTTCTCTTTAGAAAAAATGTGAGGATGTCACAGGGTTTTTTCTCTAGAAAAGTGGGCATGTCACAGTTCTTCTCTAGAAAAAGTAGGATGTCACAGTTTTCTCTAGAAAAAAGTGAAGATGTCACAGTTTTCTCGGAGAAAAAAAGTGAAGATGTCACAGTTTTTCTCTAGAAAAAAGTGAGGATGTCCACAGTTTTCTCTAGAAAAAATTGAGAGATGTTTACAGTTTTCTCAGAAAAAAAGTGAGGGATTGTCACAGTTTTCTCTTTAGAAAAAAAAGTGAGGATGTCACAGTTTTGCTCTAGAAAAAAGTGAGGATGTCACAGTTTTCTCTAGAAAAAGTGAGGAGGTCACAGTT
>MINK01173349.1:0-11182 GCA_001735545.1 Phormia regina
TTCATATGATAAATAATTGGAAGATTCTCTTAAGTTGAAATGCCCACTTCTTCCATAATACATTTTTTGTGTTTGCTAAAACTTTTTATCAAAATGAAGTCGCACTATGTTTAAGGCTCTTAAACTCTTTTAAAATATAGTTATTGTAAACGATATTACCAGAAAACAATAAAAGTCCTTTTTAAAATAAAATTCTATAAAAATACTCTTATTATTAAAAATAATTTTATCTTTCTTATATCCTCAAGTAAATTATATGAACAATTTAAACGATATTTAATCGGTATTTGTATTTATAACGGTATTGGTTTCCAACCTTGAAATAAACCTATTATCACATTCAATATATACATATAGATTTTTTGTCTTAAAATAATTTTAATGTATGCATGTTTGATAAAAGTTTACTAACTTTTTATATGTAAATTTACGACTGTTAATCATTATTAATTTGGCAAATTTCCTCCAATTTTGTTAGCTTTTGATCGCACCAAATCCGGCAACTCTTAAAAATAGAAAGTGTGGATTCCATTTAATAAAGTGGATACGAGGCAATTATATCAACTCTGTGTTGTATTTATATATGTATATGCTGCCAGAAGCACAAAGTATACTTTCCCCTTTTAGGAATGTGGGGATGCCATAATAATTTCATAACCTTTTATGTAACATGCAACTTTTAAAGAACACACAAAACAGTGTAACATTTTAAATTAACCTATAATAGAGTCACAAAATATTATGTACATGTGTATACGTTAAAAACAAAAAGTTTAAATATTTTAATATTTTTTCCTTATGCATTAAAAACATTTTATGTTTTATTATATATAAAATGCTTTTACTTCTCATTTTTATATAATTCCTATTTGCAGATATGCTTTATATATTAAATTTAAACTGGTAATCTTAATTTATTTAAATAATGCGTGAAGAAATATTATCATTTAACAATAAAAACCCGTATTTGATGAACAAAACTCGGAATCTGCAAATGAAAATGATTTAAGTAAAAATGGTCACATAGAATAAAAAATACACAAACCGTATGAAAATTGTTTTAAAAAAGTCAGAAAAGTTAAAAAAATTAAATGAAAACAGTGTTAAATTTTATTCGGATATTTTAAGATTCGTAGATTATATAATTTTAGAAAAGTATATACAATTTTAATTTAAATATTTGTTTATTTATTTATAATTAATGCTAATTCACATTATGAATGGAAATTTTAACAATTACATTTTTAATTATGTGTTTTATTGTTAAATAATTTATTTAAAATGAAAGCTAAATATTTAATAAATTTCATGTTAACACAAGCCAAGTAATAATATTTATAATTTAATTAGATATTATTAAAATATAATAAGTTTTAAAAGATAAAAATTCAAAAGGCTTAATTGTAGTATTTTACTTTTCAAATTCGAATTAAATTTATTATCATAGAATTTCTTTCTACCTTATATAAATTCTTTACAGAGTTCACAATTACACAATTGAATTTTAAAAAATATTTTTATTCTGTGCAATTTTCTTAAAAGCAAATCTATTACAATTTTCGAAACTGAAATCGTTTTATTAAATAAATTTAAATTACCTGAACTTTGGCTATTTTTCAGCTCTAAAATGGGAATTTTAAAGAAAATTACTTCTGGCAGCAATACGATCGTTATGGTTTTTTCTAATTTAACAATTGGCAACACTGATAAAATTTCTTTTTATTTTATAAACGACAAGTGGACAAAAGCAACAGCTAACCATGTCTGGAGAAGAAACGTCAGCTGATCGTAATGTCGAAATTTGGAAAATCAAGAAGCTCATCAAGAGCTTGGAGATCGCACGCGGCAATGGCACCAGTATGATTTCATTAATCATTCCACCCAAGGATCAAATATCTCGTGTAAGCAAAATGTTGGCCGATGAATTTGGCACAGCCTCAAACATCAAGTCGCGTGTCAATCGACTGTCAGTTTTGGGTGCGATTACTTCGGTACAGCAGAGATTGAAATTGTACACTAAAGTGCCGCCCAATGGCTTGGTCATCTATTGTGGTACAATTGTCACCGAAGAGGGCAAAGAAAAGAAAGTTAATATCGATTTTGAGCCATTCAAACCGATCAATACGTCATTGTATTTGTGCGACAATAAGTTCCACACCGAAGCACTTACGGCACTTTTAGCTGACGACAATCGTTTTGGCTTTATTGTTATGGACGGTAATGGTGCTTTGTTTGGTACCCTACAGGGCAATACACGCGAAGTATTGCACAAATTTACCGTCGATCTGCCAAAAAAGCATGGTCGTGGTGGTCAGTCCGCTTTGCGTTTTGCACGTTTACGTATGGAAAAACGTCACAATTACGTGCGTAAAGTAGCCGAAGTGGCAACGCAATTGTTTATAACAAACGATAAACCCAATATTGCTGGTCTCATTTTGGCCGGTAGTGCCGATTTCAAAACTGAATTGAGTCAGTCCGACATGTTTGATCCTAGATTGCAATCCAAAATCATCAAACTAATCGATGTATCCTATGGTGGTGAGAACGGTTTCAATCAGGCCATCGAATTGTCTGCTGAATCTTTACAAAATGTTAAATTCATACAAGAAAAGAAATTGATTGGTCGCTATTTCGATGAGATTTCCCAGGATACAGGCAAATATTGTTTTGGCGTAGAAGACACATTACGCGCCTTGGAATTGGGTTCGGTGGACATATTGATCTGTTGGGAAAATTTGGATATACAACGTTATGTATTGAAGAATCATGCTAATGCCTCGACGCCTACTATTTTGCATTTAACGCCCGAACAAGAAAAAGACAAGTCACACTTTACGGACAAAGAAACGGGCGTTGAAATGGAACTAATTGAATCCCAACCCTTGCTCGAATGGTTGGCCAACAACTATAAAATGTTTGGCGCTACTCTGGAAATCATTACCGACAAGTCTCAAGAGGGCAGTCAATTTGTACGTGGTTTCGGTGGTATTGGTGGCATATTGCGTTACAAGGTCGACTTCCAAAGTATGCAGCTCGATGAATTGGATAATGAAGAATTTGATTTAGATGATTATTAGACAATTTTTTTATACACATATTTACAATTACAACATCCTTAAGACAAATATAAAAAAAGATGATAAATTGATGAGCAGAAAACATGAAGTAAAAAGGATCAAGAAAACAGTCATATTCCAAATATGCTTAACCTAGATTTCTGCAAACAATTTCGTCTAGTTGTTGGGGGAGTGATAAAGGTAAATCATAATTTTTTTGTAGATGAAATTTTTAAAAAAGAAAATTGGATTGATAAAAAGAACAATTATAAATCGGCAATATGAATTGTTAATAAATTGTTCAATTGTTCAATTGTTTTAAAATGGAAAACATATTTGTTAATAAATAATTAAATTATGGTTGTATATTAAAAATTGAAACAAAATCTTTTAAATTTTTCTGCTAAGTTAATTTAATTTATGAAATTGTAAGAAAATTGCACAAATTGTATTAAAATATTTCCTAAAAATATTACCTGTATTTTTAATATACAAACTATTTAATTACTTGCCGATTTAAATGTATTAGTATTCATTCAAATAGTAAATCAATACCTTTAACAGCCCAATAACAATTGAAATTATTGTAGTTACTAGTTCAAAGATGCAAACTACTGGTTTCAGAGGGACTAAATTTGAATACCAGTTTTGTCATCTATCTAAATCCTTTTAAATTTATCATCTTTATAGCGGATTCTTCCATATTTCCAAAAAAAAAAAAAAAGACAAACAAAATCATCAAGCAATCAATTATTATACAGCAAAGTTATTGATATATTGTTAAAACAAAAACGATACAAAACAAAAGAAAACAAACAACATCTTAAATGATCATTAGAAAATGTGGTTAAATTTTAATTTAAGTGGCCTTTTATACCCTTAAAAACTTGCTGATAAAAAGAAAAAAATTTAACCCAATATCTTTTGATCAAACTAAAAGGATTGGTTGTCAAATTTTTTTCTCTTAAATATTTGTTTTTATATTATTATGGAAAACTATATATGGCCTTTTTATACACAATTTGATAAACATATAACAATAAAAGAAATATAAAATATATAATTAATATACAAGGTCTCTAAATTTATTGAATTCTTTTTTTAATATTTTGAAAAATCACCACTCAATAAAAATGTATTTTAGCTAATTAAAACGTAAATATAAAATAAACAAAATCGCCTTAATAAACTCCATATTTGTAATAAAGTTTTCTCTAAAATAAATGGAAAAAAATTGATCTAGAAAATCCTAAATAGACTTTTTGTAAATATTTATTTTATTTATAAAAGAAAAGGGAACAGTTCTTTAAGCATTTTTTAGGTTAAAAAGGTTTAAATAATGATGATTTATTTTTTTATATGCTATATTTAGGTATAAATATATTATTTCTTATAAATTTACCTACTGGTACATACCGGTATGTCTTTATTTGTTTTTGCATGTTACAAATAATTTAATTTATAATCTGTGAGTCACTCACCTATTTTTCGTTGTGTACTACTTTGTGCAATACGAAGTATTTTTTTAATGAGACATTTTATTTTGGTACAATAACAAAAATAGAATCTAATAGAAAAAGTAGTTTTTAGAAATTAAAAGAATATGAATTTAGTTTTACAAAAGCGTTCAAGTTGATGATAAATGAAAAAAAATAGTAATAATTTTATTTACTCTGCACATGTACAATAGTTGCTTGCTCAATCTAAAAAAATACTCGGTTGATAAACGCCTTTTCATTTTTCTGCATAAACATTATTAAATTAGACATCTAGAACTTATGATGTGCTTAACACTAATCTGCTTTCAGTTTTCTTTCTATTAGGTTTTGATTTATTTATGGGTGATTATATTTATGTTAATCTTGTTTAGTTGAGATATATCTTACTGAACTTTATTCTTTGTGATAATTTTTTAGCAATTTTGGCTGAGATATGTGGATTGATATCGCTATATTAGGATCATTTGAAAGGTGATAAATATATCTTTTTTATAACATTTGTATGTTTACAAATTGGAAAACTTCAGCTTATAATATTTTGTTATTTATAATTTTTAAGAAATTTATTGATTTATGCATTAGAAAATTGCTACGATCGACCCCCTTTCAAAATCAAAAAAAGATATTTCTTGGTATATTTCTAATAAAAATACATTTTCTAACCTACAACTAGATACCATTGAGGTGTGGGAAAGAGTAATCAAATGTCGATCTGTAGAAAAACTTAAACGATAAAATGTAATATGGTAACTGAGCGCTTACACTCTTACTGAGTTTTAATATACATTTTGAAAAAGAATGTTAGTTGTCAATAAAATCTACAGAAATTTTTTAATATTTACAGAAAATGTATAGTAGTAGGTACAATTGTTATGGTTTTTATTACTATTATTTTTAATGGTATGACAGATTACCAATAAATTATTGAATTTATTTATGCAAAAATTGTGGTAGAATGGATAAAACAAATATTTTTGCTAAAAAAGCCTCTTCAGAACTTTGAAACAATTAATTAAAGGTACTCATTTACGAAAATATTTCTTATACTATTCTTATACTATCCGTATTCACAAAAAATAATGTATGTTTCATAAAGGTTTACTAACTTTTTGTATGTAAATTTCCATAAGAAAAAGTTAGTAAACCCTTATCAAGTATACATTAATTTCTTTGAATACGATTGTAAGATATTAATTAAAATATGTTAAGTACGCATTTTTAAAAGGGTTAGGTTGATTGGGCAGCTCTCAGAATAGTTTCGAGGCAGCTCACGTGGGAAACATGTGATATTGTCTCACATGTCCGAAACTGCGTTCGTGTCGAACCATCCAGAAGCATGTGTGAAAGAATTGATCGCTCTGATGTCAATATCCGAGAGATCCGATAATACATGCATATTCGGACTGCCGAACTTGGTGGTTCTTATTTCATTGAGGGTCGTGCAGTGACATTGGAAGTGTTCCAAAGTCTCCTCCTCTTCTTCGTCAGAACAACTTCGACCGAAGTCGTTAAAAAGGAGCTCTAGTCTCCTAGCATGCACACCAGCAACCCAGTACCCTGTGACAACGGATATCAAAATACGTAGCCGATGTCTTGGTAATCCCAAGATGAGACTTGACACAAGTCCATAATAATGGGGGTTGAACATGTTGACCAGTTCGACCACCTGTCTTGATAAATTCCTCAGTACCATGGATCTGCAAGAGGAAAGCGGAACGACGACCAATTGATCTACTTCCTCATATCTAAGGAGCGATCCCATTTTGTCCAATTCGTCCGCAGTAATATTACCCGGGGTATTTGAGTGACCCCTAACCCAGACTAGTTCCAGGTTTATATGTCTCGATAGCGATTTTATCGCAGCCTGGATATCCACACCGAATACCGTATAGTACATCAACCAGTTTACCGCTCTTTTTATGGCCGAGATCTCTACCATAAAAAGAGCTACAGTGATTCGGCAATTTAAAGGAAATTTTCCTGTATTCGGGAATAAAGACACCCCCCAACACCATCAACAGATTTGGATTCGTCAGTATAGACCTCCACAGAGCTGTCCCTTAGTACATGATCAGCCGAGGTCGACACCGAGAAACCTCTGTTAAAAAAGGGTATAGGAGTGCAATAATATAATGCATTTTTAAAAATAAAATAAAAAATATAAAAGTTTTATAAACTTAGCTTTTTTAAATATTTTGTAATTTTTAGTGCAAAAAAACTGATATTTTTCTGTGGAAATATATTTTTTCTGTTGCTCAATAACGTTTATTTTTAAAATTTATTTCTTTAAGTTGCTTGATAACACTTACTGTTGAATTATTTTTTATTTTGCTTATAATTTTTGTTTAAAAAAATCTCTTGCTTTACAACACATAATAATGAAGTAAATTTATAATTTCGATATAATTTAAATATTTGATACATGGATGCATAAAAGGATATATAAATTTGATTTTTTTAAAACTATGACAATTACAGAGTATGAAAAAAATGTTTTACATTTATATAATATTTACTATTTGACTATGTTGGGAAGGACATATATCCATGATTTAAATCATGGATATATGTCCTATGATCAATTATATGGTGTAATATAATATTATTATCATTTATAGTTGGTCTTATATGGAGGGGTACGATTAATTTCTAATCGAAATTTATAAAAAATATATATTTGTGAAATTATTTACAAATATTAGACATTATAATTTTCGATTTGTGCAAGAGTAACATAGTAATGGTAAGTACATATATAAGTATATCCAAACACATAATTTTAAGTTAGTGATATTATGGGCCAATATCCCCTTATATAGAAGGTGGGTTCTAGAGTTTTTGGAAAATAAATCTGTAACTATTATCTATTAATAAGGTAATAAACTCGAATTTTATCTCCAAGAAATTCTGCAGTTATTCAGAAACAAGTATAACTTCAAAAAACCATATATGAATAAAGTAACGAATTATTTTATGCAAATCAATTATTGATGCTGTAGAGAATCAATAAAAAATTCTTTTTCTAAACACACTTTTTACAGTAACCATACTAATTTAGAATATGGATTATATTTATTTCATACATATGAATTCGAAATTTATAATAAGAAATACAAAAAATAGGATTTATAAAAAATGATTTATAAAAAAATAGAAGTTTCAAGCAAAATATAAAAAATATATATTGAAAAATAAAAATTATTAGCAACGGAAAATTTTTATTTTCAAAAATAACAAATACCAGGCAACGTAAAAAAAATGTTTCAAAAATAAAAATTATGAACAATAGAAAAAATATATTTGAATAATAACTGTTACCAAGCAACATAAAAAAATATTTTAAAAAAATAAACGTTAAAGAGAAATAGAAAAATTTTTTTGTCGACTTCTTTACTAAACTTTTCAATTTAAAAAAAATTTCATAGTAATTTTTGGTCTCTCCTTTTAACTCAGTGGTATATCCAAAAGCGGCTTCCCTGACGTAATTCTTTTTTTTTTTTTTAATCAAATTTGTTTATAACTATTTTTTTTTAATTTGAATTTCATAGGGAAATTAGATTTACAATGCCCGTCATTTCTACCGATAAAATTACTATCAATGGCGACTAAGGTCTATTTATTCCTAATTAAAGTTTAGCATAATTTCCTTTAATTTAAATTTCTTGAATTAATTTATTTGAATTAATTGCCAACATCCCGGGATTTCCCGAAAAATACTTAGTGACAATTCGAATACTTATGTTAAAAATTTTTTTTATGAGTTCTTATCAAATGGAATAATATTTTAATAATTTTATTTCCTAACAAATTTAAAATCGTACAAAATTATTTGAAATGAATTAGTCGAAAGAAATCGGCGCGCACACCATTAGCCGCCGCCGATGAAAAAAACTCTTTAAGCCGCCGCCGACAAAGCACAGCCATCTACCTTCTGATTGCAACCCTGCTAAATATGTCAACAAATACTACAAAATTTGTCAACTGTGTTGAAAAAATATGCCAAAACACATTTCACAAAATTTTTATAAAAATAAACCGAGAAAATTACAAAATTTTGGAATAAATTTGCCATTTATAAGTAATAATAATTTAAAATAAATTATGGTGGATTTGGATAGTATAGAAACTACGAAACCGCCGCCTGCATCAACAGATCAAACCGCAGAGCAATTATCTAACAGATCCGCAAAACAACAATTATGTCGTCTTTGTTTACAGCCTGATGATGGGGAGGAATCGGATAAAATTGTGGACATTTATGAAGAACCAGGAGTCGATGAAAAGGGTGATAAACTTAAGGCCGTAGAGGAGCTTCTTTATGAGTTGTTTAATATTAAGGTAAGAATTCTTGATTTTATGAAAATTCCGTAATTTTAAGCAATTTTCATTTTCAAAATTTAGTATGATAAGTCTTGCACAAATCTGCCTCACATTATTTGTCATCGCTGCTGGGATATGGTGCAGGCTTTTAACAGTTTTCGTTGTTTAGTTCAACATTGTGAGGAACTCCTGCAAAAGCGTCTAAAACTGATGCAAACAAATGCATTTCTGTCGGATAATGAAGAAAGACGTCCAGGCTTAAATGGAAATCCTGGTGTGTTTGTACCAGACGATGATTGTGAAATTCAAGAAGTCAATCCTGAACAAGATTTCGAAAGTTCTGAAGATGACTTTTCAATGGAATCTGATACAGAACCCGAAGATGTAGTGTTGCCGGCAAAAGTCAATGAACCCATTTTACCTTCTAACGTTAATACTAAAGTAGTCAAGAATAATGTGAAAAAGAATCCTGGACTAGTTAATGCAGCTGGTGGTGGAGATCCAGTGCTGAATAATAATTCAAATCCACCAAAAGAAATGCCGCCTGCTAATATACCAATGGAACATATGAATTTGGAATTTACTATAAAGAATACTTACTCCTGTCAGTACTGCGACATGTCTTTTACCACACAAAATGATTGTACAGATCATGAATCTCGCCACGATCCTACTGCACCATATCTATGTAATTTCTGTCCCATGCGTTGCACTAGCCGTCAGTCCTTGATTGGTCACATAAAAGAGATTCACGATCCCGAACGACCCTATGTCTGTGCTCTTTGTAATAAGGGCTTTTGCAGGCGTTCTGACCTAAAGAAGCACTCTATAGTCCATACAGGAGTAAGACCATTTTCCTGTCCTATTTGTGCGAAAAGTTTTTCTCGCAATACAAATCTTACCAAACATATGCGTATACATAGCAGTATTAAGCCTTTTGTTTGCAAACAGTGCCCCCGTTCATTTCCTACAGCTCCGGAACTAATGAGACATGTGCGTTCTCATTCTGAGGGAAGAGCTTTTAAATGCTCCAGGTGTTCGGCTACATTTGCACGTAAAGATAAACTGCAGGCGCATGAACAGGCTCATTATCGTAAAGAATCAGAATTTCTATTAAATCAAGCTAAACAACCAGGTCAACAAAATATTCCCGTTCCACCTCAGCAAGTTGAAACTATGGAGAATATGGTAGTTTCCATTAATCCATATGCTAATACAGATATTAATCAACCTAGATCAACAGAAGATATACAGCGCTCATTATATACCGCCAATCAATTTCAGCAAACCAAACCCTCATTTCAACAAAGCAAACCTACACCTCCCACAAAATCTTCACATGGCCGCATACATACCTGTGATATATGCAGCAAATCATTTACCCGTGAACGAGATCTCCATCGCCACCAGGCGTTACATTTAGATACTCTCTTTACATGCAAACAATGTGGTCTTGGTTTTAGCCGCCGAGAGAAACTGGCACGTCACGAATTGGAACAACATGGTCCCCAGTATCCGTGTGAGATATGTCGCATAACATTCCATAAACGGGAAGAATTGGAAATGCATTTGAAAATGCATGAGCTACAACAGAATGCCGCTTTATCAGCCCATCAAGCTGTATTAAATGCTGCAGGAGTTGTTCATTCGCCCATGGAGTTAACGCAAATTCACCACCATTCGGTGCCGCAATCAATGCAACAACCACAACCCCCACCATTACCTCCTGTTGCTGTGTTGGCTCCTCAACGTCCATCAGCAGCTGACATATCATTCTACAGCAATATGGTGCCAACCATGAATTTGGGTTTTTACAGTGAGACACGACCGGAAGATCGTAATGGTATTTAGGTTTTCAACATTATTTGGAATTTAAATTTTTATTTTCATTATAATTATTTTACTTTGTATTGATTATTGTAGTTTTAATAAAATTTTCATACATTTATTGGTATTAAAAATTTAATTTTGTTTTAGGTATAAAATAGTTTTTTTTTTTTTTTGTTTTTAATTTCGTTAAAATGATAACCAAACGTTTTATTACTTTTTAAAATTGTTTATACCTTCACAGGTGTAAAGGGTATATATAAGTTTGTCATTCCATTTGTAATTTCTACAATATTCAACTAAGACCACAAAAAGTACATATATTCTAGATCCTTTTCTAGGCTCCTATACAAACTAACGACTTTGTTTTTGCACAAAAAATTCAAAACCTTATATCCCAGATATCCGGTTTTTAAATCAACTAAATTCGTTCTTAATCAAACGAGTCATGGTCCAAAAACAAAAAAAAAAAAAAAAAAA
>MINK01173350.1:0-23609 GCA_001735545.1 Phormia regina
TTTGTCAGTACCATATTTATGAATAATTTTAATTTTGTTTTGTATTATTAGAATTTAATTATTTTATGTTCAAATTATGTACTCCAAAAAATTAAATATTTTTTTTTTTTTTTTAATTTTTTAAATTTTGTTCCATTTTTAAAAAGTTTCCATTGTATTGTCAAACACTGTATATCCAGTAATTTATTTTTAAATTTTATTAGTAATTATTCAAATATAAGAAACTTAATCGAAGGACCAAGATAATTATTTAAATGTAAATATTATTAATTTTTAATAGAAAACTATGGTTCGAAGGACCTGAACTAAATTATCAAAAATATGTTGCCGGAAAGGCATACAAATCAAATATTTTTTTTTTTTAATTTTATTAATAATTATTTTAATATAACAACTATTATTTAATGTAACAAATTGTTTAAATTATTTATATTTTAGACTTTATTAGCTTTATGTTTGTGAGCACAAATTTATGAGCATATTGTAAATAACGATATCAAAAGAATACATATTGAAAAAGTATGCAATAAACATTATGTTTACTTTTGCTTTACAAACACCCACTACAAAGAAAATTTGCGACATATTTAAAATAAGGATTTAAAATTTGAAAAGATATTATAATCTTAACTATTTTTTTATTTCCACAATAATGTAGCAGTATAGTATAAATATCATTAATGATCATAATATAACCGTCAAATTTGTTTTTGTAAATATTAGAAATTCCTAACAGTAGTGTAACGATTTTTGAATACCATTCTTGTTTTTATGCGTAGTATTTATAATTGTTTTTGTAAATACGTTTAGTCATAGAAATCTCAACAGCATTGTTTTTGCACTCGCGACTTTACTTTTGTTTTTTATACACATAAGAACTCATACTCTCATAAGAAATTTATTGATATTTTTTTATATATAGATTTTCTCATAAGCAGTTTTGTAACGGTTTTCATTTTTAAACACTTAAGCATACGAGAATTTTCTGTTGTTTTTATACATAAGATACCTATAAGAATTTTTTGTAAAGTATTTCATTATTGTTATTGTTGGTAGTGTAATCAAATTAGTATTAAAGATCTTATTTAGTGAAATAAAAAGTTGTGTTTACTTTTAAAGTAATCATCGGGGACTTCATGAGAATTACATCTATCTAAGGACTTTTGCCTAAATATCTTAAAAACGACAATTTTAATAATGAAAATACTATTAACATGAAAATTCCTTACTGATCTTGTTATAAAAAATAATTTTTATTGTGATCCATTTAAAAATTAATTTAATTTTGAATTTATTCATCACATATACAAACCATTAGACCCATTTAAAGGTCAATGAAAGTCTATAATTTAATTTCTAAACTGTATATGTATACACATATACATACATATATATTTTGACCTGAACTTTATTAAATATTTTCACGCACAAATAATTTCCGTTAAATAAACAAAAATGCCACCATATGTACATACATATATCCATTCATATTATTTATGATTTCAAATTACATCACTTTTACATTTTTAAATTTACTAAATCTAATTGAGACATAACTATCTATCTCTAAACTAAACGTAAATGTATATTAAAAAAAAAATTATTATTTTAACTTTGAATTCTGACCCTGAATATCAAATAAAACGAAGCGAATTTTGTGTTCACAAAATTTCTCATGTGTTTACAACAAAACAAAACATTAAATACACGTTTGTTTAAACAAAAAATACATTTTAGTGATTATTATTTTTTTTTAGTTTTATTATATTCAAACTTAAATATATTGTAGTTTTTTGTTGTTAACATAATTTGTTATTATTGTTTTCTTTATATATTTTTTTATGATTTTAGTTGTTGTTTTTCTTTTAGCTTTTTTTTTTTGTAGCTAAATAAAGATGAGTGTGATGTCATTATTTAAAGACAATTATAATTTGAGTGAATTTTTTTTTGTTAGTTAAAGTTGTTTTTGTTTATTTATTTAAAGAATTTAAATTAATTTTATTTATAAACTTCTTAAAGGTATTTAGCAAAAATTTAGAACTACGATTTTGTTATTGTTACAAAATCTGCTTAAATATTTAAGGTTTTGAAGGTGTTTGTTTATAAGTGAAATATTTACGTTGTTTTTGATAAATAAATCCATAAATATGTTGAAATTTTTGTTTATAAAATTATAGAATTTACTAATAATATAAATGTAAATTGTTTATAGAATTATGTAATAATACTTATATTGTTAATATACATATAAATGTTATAATTAAATATAATTATACCCTACATTTATACAGGCGCGGATCCATGGGGAGGGTGGAAAGGAAATTTCCCTCCCCAAAATGAAAATGCTTAATAGAAAATATATTATAAAACCTACAATTTTAGGGAAATAATGGAGAAAATTGTTTTATATTCCTTTTCCAAAATCTTGAGTTAGATTCCGGCTGCATTTATACCATGGTGGGGGAGGGCATTTTTTTTCGTTGGTGCTGTTGTTTGTAACACCCAAAAATATTGGTTTAAGACCCACCTTAATTTATACCAATCATTATAAAATCACTGTCTGAACCTATAAAACAAGGAAATAATTGAGAAAATTGTTCTATATTCCTCTCCCAAAATCTTGTGTTAGATCCTCGCCTGCATTTATACCACGATTGGGGAGGGTATTTTTTTCGTTGGTTCTGATGTTTGTAACACCAAAAAATATTATTATTAATTTATACCAATAATTATAAAATCACTTTCTGAACCGATAAAACAATGTCCGTCCATGTAAATATTGAAATTAAATTACAGGTCCTCATTATGAATATAAATTATGGACTTAGAACAAAAAATTTTGAATTTGGTAGTGATCGGTCCATTATTTCACCTAGCCCCTATATAAATGTGCTCCCGGAAAACCATTATAAATCCCTTAAATATAGAAATATGTTAATGAAATTTCACATTAAATGTTTCATACAAATCTTAAATTGTGTGCATAATTTCAGAAAGATCGATTCATAATTGATCATATAAACCGCTTTTAAGAAAATCACATTAAAATGTTCATATCAAGTTTATATTCAATAAATAAATTTTACTAAGATCGGTCAATAATATAATATAGTGCCCTCTTTCGGGAAAATATCTAAAATATAAAAAAAAAAATCATAAATATGGTAGTATCGTATCGACGATATATTAATGTATTATTAGTAAGTATTAGTGTATTTTATTTTACACTTAATTTAGGGAGAGTGAAAAAAATGCACTTAAAGAAAATATTAGTTTAATAAATATAATATGTCCGTTATGTATGGTTCTTCATTCTTCGATAAAACTTATTATTTTTTTTTACACTTTAGCTTTCCTTACACTCAAATTTATTAAACTTTAAATAAAATATATAATTATCATTCACCCAAAAAATTATTTACATAATTTTTTACAGTGCATTTAGTACTCTTTGCACTCTCAGCAACGTTTAAATGAAAGAGCGTAAGAATTAGTGTGACTCAGCCAGCACAATTGTGCTATAAAATTGACATCCCTAACTTACCTCCAGTACCGAAGAAAACGTCTGTTCAAATTGTATCGAAAACAACAAATAAATTTCAATTTTTTTTGTTGTTTTTCATACATTTTCGCGAGAAAAATGTTTCGTTTGTGTTATAAAAACAGGGGATTAAAAAAAATTTCAAATTTTTTTTTTGTTTTCCATACATTTTGACGAGAAAAATGTTTCGTTTGTGTTATAAAAACAGGGGATTAATTTGGGTATTAGTCCACAACTGACCCCATGTTTAATAAAAACAACTCTCTGAATTATATCGGTTTCGATCTACTTTATATTTTTTTATTGTTTAAATGTTACAATATTGCAGAAATACATAAACGAAAAGAATTATAAAGGGAAGGTGGGGATTTTTTTTACTTTGAAATTTTATATCTTTAAAGGAAACTTAATATTTTAGCTTAATGATAAAAATATACTTGAAATTGTTATATTAAACAATTCTCAATCCATAATTATGATTTTAATTAAACAATAAAAAAGATGGGCGTGGTTTTAGAGTCGATAATTAGCATTCGGTTCGTAGGACAATAAATAAATTCCCAATAGTCTATGGTAGCAGTTGTGTATCAGTTATTTAATCGAATACATTTGGGCACACTAGTCACGTTACTACGTGACTAGCCACTTTAATATGTGATTTTTTCTAGGAGGAAGTATATTGCTACCTCAATGACTACATGTTGAAATTTTATTGCACAAACACCTCCGTTACTACCGAAGGGTCAGAAAAGTGAGAATAGGCACTTCTACGACTAAAGATGTCCTTTTTTACCGTTTGTAATCACCTCAATGGTTATAAAATGTAACTTTTATACGCACACTAATTAGAATTAGGCAATTAAAAATGTTTTCTTCTTCTTTTTGACTTCCTCCCGTTTACCATAGAGTCAGTAAAGTGGCCATTGTCAATGCGCTTTATGGTGGCCTATGAAAAGCGGCAGGTGACTATACATCAATGAGTTTTATTATCTAAAAGAGTGTTTTCATTCACTTATAAAAAAAAACAAATTTTCATTTTAAAATATATAAAACATTCTTTTTATTTAAATAACTTTATTTATTAATAAATACAACTCTGTTTTATATTTAGTCTTTTGCTCCAATTATTTGAAGTCCCTTAAACAGGTGTTCTAGATTTAGTTAATTACCCACAAAAATGTAACAAACAATTAAAACAATTTGTTTTTTAATTAAAGACAATTTTATATTTAGATGAAAAAAGAAAAAAAAAATACACGCAGACAAATATCTAAAGGTGAATAAACCGCATTCACGTACACGTACGAGACAACTTTACGCGCTATAGAAAATGCGATTTGAATAAAAAATTAAAAAAGAAAAATTGTGAATAAAATTTTAAAATTAAATCACTGTATGCACGATTACACGTAAAATCATTTATTTTTAAATCTAATACTTTTAATTGGTTTAGCTTGCATATATAATGATTTCTTAGAGAAGGGAAGAACAAGTGAGTGAGTGTAATTTTTAAAATAGTCACAAAAGATCTGGAATTAGGTAAATAATATAATACGAGTAAAATTTAATGTTTCTAATGAATTTTTTAAAGAAATAATTTTGTTAAAAATAAGTATAACTTTTCCTTTAGTCACGCTCACTTTAAAATAAATTATAATTATTAAAAGGATTTAATATTTTATGTATTATATAAAAAATTTCTTCAAATTAGAGGAAAAGAAAAACAAAGTAAAATAAATATATTTCGTTTAATTTCTTTAAAAATATTCGCGTGACAAGATTTAGGTATAAAAAAAACTTCAGCCTAATCTTTAAATAAAAATAGAAAATTAATAGTAACTTTTAAAATAACTACTTATTTAAAATTTTAAAGTCACAGCAATAATCAGCAAGTGACTCTTAAAAATTTTCCTCCTCACTTACCCAACTCCAATTCCTAGGCGTCTATTTCAAACCATTTGTTATGCATAAGACGTTGAATTGTATTAAGTAGAACTAAATAAAAAAATTGTTTATTATACAAGTCCAAAGTATTTGCAAATAGAAAATAAATTATTTTCTTCTTTTCTGTGTTATTGTCACATACAAATTTAAATTGCCTTTTATTTCTTAAAAATTTTTTGTTAATTTTATTATATTGTCGTACATGGCAAAGAAACAACAATTAAACAATAACAATCAGTTCACACTGATGTCATTTTTTTGTTGTGATGACAAAATTTCTAGTAATTCAGTGTGTGGTTGTGATAAATTGTTTATTGGCTTTTTCTGCTAATAACAATTTGCAAAATAAAATTTTAAGACCTTGAATAAGAAAGAAAAGATTTTGCAACATATTTTTTTTCTTAAGAAGAATTATTGTTAAATATGAAATATTTTTAAATATTAAAATTGTTTAAAGAAAATAATTTTGTATTTATTTTTATTGGGGGTTTTTAAAATTCATCACTTAAATGATCTCATTAAAAATTTTTATTATTATTATTTTAAAGTAAATACAATTAAGAAAACCATTAAAGTTAAATGCTGCTAACAGGGATGGAAATGGAAAATATTTTTCGGTAACAAAATAAATTTCAAATAGTACTTTTTTCATCCTCAAAGTACTAAATTTTAAAATTTTTATAGTCGTCAAATGGACGCAGAAAAAAAGTAACCAAATACATATACAAATTATTCAATCAATTAAAGGCTTTAAATGCAATTTACTCAATTAATAATTTAATTAATTCAGTCAAGAAAATAATTAATTATTTTAATTTTATTTTTAAATAGAATTGTTAAACATAAAGCTATTGGTTTAAGGATATCAAGTGATTCGGTACTTTAAAGTGTTCAATAGTATCAAAAAATGTACTATAGTATCAACTTTTTCATCACTGGCTGCTACATAAGTAAAATGTTATTTATTTTTATTTTTACAAATTATTGTTGCTAAATATAATTATAGTTCTACTTTAGGAATTCGGGGTACAAATTAGAAGCATTTTCAAATGTTTAAAACTATTGTCTATTATAGGCGCAGATCAAGCTCAAGCTTTTGGGGGAGGAAAATAGTACGATTTTCTTAACGATTTCCTTAAATTGCATGATTTTGTACAGATTTTTCTTTAAATAATTTTATTTTGGGGAAGGAAATTTCCTTTTTTCCCTAACCATGGATCCGCGCCTGGTCTATTACAAATAAAATGATAAAATTTACAAAGGGCAAATTTGCAAAAATTTTGCCTCATTAAGCTAATGTTGAAAATTTATATAAATTTGCCTTTTAGAGAAATCTTCATAAAATGTAATTTTTTTTGACTAGCAATTCGTATTTAAAGAAAAATGTACAAAAAATGCAATTTATAGCTCAAGAATGCAAAAAGTGCAAAAATTTTATTATTTTTGATACAAAAAATGCAACATTTTTTAAATTAAATTGCAATTCTAAGAAAAAAGGCGTAATTGTTAAATTTCTAAAACGATTCTTACTTTTTCTATTTAACAAATTCTTAGCTTTCCTTCCCCAGTGTGATAGATTACTATATATTTTTTTTGCATTATGGCGCCCACACTCTATATTTTTTTCCATACATATTACCATAACAATCAACTTAATAACGTCATTCTCTTACTACTGTGGTGTTAATAACAAGAAAAGACGACACATCTTTAAAAAAAAAACAAAATAATAATAATCATTATTCAACTGTCATTAAAAAAGAAAAAAAAAAATTATCGTGTTGTTGCCCAAAGATAGTAAAACTAATTTGTTATTGAACTAAACTAAAAACTTTAAATCAAAACTAAAACAAATCATTTATACGTTTTAATTTAATTTACTATTATTATTAGACTATTAAATATTATAGTTTAATTAAAAATTCAAATTATTATTATTTTTTATCATACATTTTTCAATTTACATTGTCAATCATTTAAATAATTATTATAATAATGATAATTCTAAAAATTACATCATAAGACTATTTTTAAATAAATAAAAAAGAAATGTACAGAAATATTCCAAAGTATATTTAGTTAATCAATATAGATAAAATTAATATAAAATAATGTTTCAAGTAAAATATTTTCAAATATAAAATAAATACTTTTACAAAACTATAAACCGTTTCATAGTTCTATTAAAGAAGTTCTAGTAACTTATTTAATACAACTTTTACTATTGGAAATGCAAAAGGTATACAATTGTCTACTTTTCTCCTATTATTTTGTTAATTATATTTTTCCTAAATCTTTTAAATTCCTATTACTCTCATATCTTTAATATATCATATATATTTATTTATAAAAACTTCACTCCTTTTTAACACTTTTACTTGTCTAATTTTCCATAACAATCACTGCTGCTATTTTTTTTTTTAATAGTTTTATTTTTCTCAAAGCCAATCAATTTTTAAACTTTAAACAAGTTTGTTGTTATTCTAATTAATATTCAATATGCATAAATTTTTTATTATTTGTTTTTTTCAAATTAAAACCATTTATGGCATAGAATTTTTTTTTTGTAAAACCATAGTTTTTTTTCTGTCACTAGTAAAATGTTAATTTTTTTCCAAAGTCTACTTGTAGTTCAATAAACAAAATACAACATTTTATAATAAAATTTTTAATGTCTAATATGAAATTTAATAATAGTGATGTCATCTAAAATCACTTTTGTATAATATTTAGTACCATTTTTGTGATCATATTACAGTTAAGAAACATTAAGAACGTGCTGTGCAAAATGAAATTAAGAAAAAGTATGAGTAAAAAACAAGTCTATAAAAATTAATTTTTAATTACTCGTAAAATATGAAAAAAAAAAAAAATACAGATTTTTATTTGAAATTCTTATAATTGTAGTTGTTGTAAATTTAAGTCGTTGTGTGATATTAATGGAGAGGCAACAATGGGAGTGTAAGAAATAGAAACTATTAGATAAAATATACGGTAGCCTCTATAGCTATAGGCTAAATCATAAATTAAACCATTGCCCAAACTATAATCTAATCTAAACTACAGACCAAGCTTTAGTTTGAATGGAACACCAAACTTTTGCTTAAACAAGAGTATAAACCACAGTCCAAACTATTTTGTAAACTATAGCACAAACTATAATAAAAACTACTAATAATGCTATAGTTTAAATTATATTCTACTACAGTTTAGACCATAGTTAATACTATACTCCAAATCATATTCTGTACTAAAATTTATAATATGACTTAAACTATAGTTAAAACTGTAATCTAAACAAAAGACTATAGTCTAAACTGTAGTATTTGACTATAGCCTGAACTGTAGTCTTACTATAATCTGAACTATAATATAAACATATATTTATTATATATTTAGCTACATTCTAAAATAAAGTATAGGATATAGTCTAGAATACTGTCTAGATTAAGGTCTAGATTTAAGTCTAAACTAAAATATGGAATATAGTCTAGACTATAGTTAAGACTAAAGTTTAAAGTATAATTTCAACTTCAATCTAGAATATAATCTAAACTTTAGTATAAAATATAGTTTAAACTATAGTCTGAACTTTAGTCTAGAATATTGTCTAAACTATAGTCTGAACTATAGTCTAAACTATAATCTAAACTATAGTCTAAACTATAGTCTATACTATAGTCTATACTATAGTCTATACTATAGTCTAAACTATAGTCTATACTATAGTCTATACTATAGTCTAAACTATAGTCTAAATTTAGTCTAAACTACAGTATAGTTTAGACTATAGTTCAGACAATAGTTTAGACTATAGTTCAGACTATAGTTTAGACTATATTTTACACTAAAGTTTAGATTATATTCTAGACTGAAGTTGAAATTATACTTTAAACTATAGTCTAAACTTTAGTCTATACTATAATATAAACTACAGTCTAAACTATAGTCTAAACTATAGTCTATACTATAGTCTGTACTATAGTCTATGCTACAGCCTAAACTATAGTATATACTATATAGTCAAAACTATAGTCTATACTATAGTTTAAAATGTAGTCTAATTACAGTCTAAACTATAGTCTAAATTATAGTCTATACTATAGTATAAACTATAGTCTAAGTATAGTCTAAACTATAGTCTAAATATAGTCTAAACTATAGTCTAAATATAGGCTAAACTACAGTATAGTTTAGACTATCGTTCAGACTATAGTTTAGACTATTGTTCAGACTATAGTTTAGACTATATTTGACACTAAAGTTTAGATTATAGTCTAGACTGAAGTTGAAATTATACTTTAAACTATAGTCTAAACTTTAATCTATACTATAATATAAACTACAGTCTATATTATAGTCTAAACTACAGTCTGCACTATAGTCTCAACTATAGTCTATACTTTAGTCTAAACAATAGTCTATACTATAGTCTAAACTATAGTCTTTACTATAGTCTAAACTATAGTCTAAGTATAGTCCATAGTCTAAACTATATTCTATACTATAGTCTAAACTATAGTCTATACTATAGTCTAAACTATAGTCTAAACTATATTCTATACTATAGTCTAAATATAGTCTAAACTATAGTATATTATAGACTTTAGTGTAGGCTATAGTTTAGGCAACTGTGTAGATTATAGTTTAGACTATAATATAGATTATAGTATAGACTATTGTTTAGACTATAGTGCTAGATTAAACTATAATCTAGAAAAAAGTCTAAACTATTGTCTAAACTATAGTCTAAACAATCATGTAATTTAAGTCTAAACTAAAGTCCACGCTTTAGTTTAAAATACAGTCTAAACTGTAGTCTAAACTATAGTCAAGAATATAGTCTAAAATGTAGTCTAAACTATAGTGTAAAATGTAGTCTAAGCTTTAGTCTACAATATAATATAAGATTCAGTCTATAGTCTAAACTGTAGTCTAACTTATAGACCCGACTACAGTCTAAACTATAATTTGTATTATTGTTTGGATTATAGTAGAGACTATAGTTTAAATTAAAGTTTGAACTATAGTTTTTTTTATAGCTGACTATATTCTACAATAATTTGTCTAAATTCTAAATATGAACAATTTCTTGACTTATATAAGAAAATGTTGTGCTATTTTCCTCTTCTCGTATGTTTATGATTTGCTGCGTTAAAACTAACGATTAGTAAATTGATAATAATAAAAAAAAAAAACTAACTGAAATTGAATATTTTTGTACTTAGTTCGGTATTATTTTGTAAGCCGGTAGTGACATGAGTCATAAACGGATTTCAACTATTGAAAAAAATAGCTACTTTTTTTCTACTTGAAAATAAAATGAAATACGATCCGTAAAATGTTTTGATGAAGTAATAATTATTAAGAAATATTAAATATTTCTAAAACTAATTTTGTAATCTATTAAAAGCTAAAGGCAATAAATTCATTTTATAATCAAAAATGAAATTTTGATGGTATAAGTGTAATGGCTTTTAGGTGTTAAGGATTCTAAAAATTCATTGTCTTCATGAAGATTTTTTATAACAAAAATTGCATTGAACTCTTTGAAAGTTCAAGCTAAACTTTCGTAACTATGTGTGTAGCCTCATATCTTAAAATGCCATATATTTTTGATCTTTTTAGTTCCTTTCTTTCATTATTACTCCACCTCTTTTGCTCCTTGGCCTACAAAGAACTTTTGTCAAATTACTTATAATTTATTTAAAGAAAAACATAATTTATTATGCCAGCCCCTCCTCGTTGATTGTTCAAATAGATATAAATGCGAAAGAAAAAACATTTTTTTATTGTTCTTTAATTTTCTGTGGTTATCAGTGGTTCTTTTTTGGCTTTTGTCGTGTACCATGTACCATTTTAATTGGAAAAGTGCGTCATCTGTAGAAATCTTTGTCTGCAACTCCAGGTGTGTATTAAATAAAAGATGTGTAAACAGCCAAACTAGATGCTATAGCAGCAATTAGTTTTATTAAAAATACAAGATACAACACATGAAAATCTTAATTTAAGATAAAAAGAAAAACTTAACGAAAAAGGATTTTTAAAAAAGTAAGATGAGACAATTGCAACGAATTTCAAAGTGCTCTATAAAATAAATTTATATTTTAAAAATTTATTTTGTTGGCCTCTAAACCATAAAAGGTTCCCAAAACAAATTTATTAAAGTATAGTAGTAAAACTGCTAATAAATGCAGGAGAGCTAATTCTAAATATTAGTTCATAATTACTTTAAATAATGTTCTATCATATGACCAATTTTATTATTATAGAGTGTCTCTTTTTTAAAAAATCAAGATTAAATCATTGTTAGAATCTAACAAATACGTGTTCAAGCATTCTAAGTTAATACTTATGTATTTGCTTCATATTAGTTAGTTGTGTACTCTACCATTAACTATTTATTTCATATTCTGACCAAAATTAATTGCTTTTGTGCGCACAACATACCATAAGCTGATTTTGTTAACTTGGTTAAAGTTAACAATTGCTGTTACATGTAAGTTAACGAAAAGCCAACATTGAGCCAGACTTAAACAGGATTTTAATTTGTTAAGCTTTCTAAAGATGATCATCGGCTTGGATATTATTAGTTTAGACATATTTTAGCTGCAGTTTATTTTACGGTATTCAATTTTGATTTATAATTTACAACAGCAGCAACAACGGCAGTAGGAGGTGAAAAAGAAGAACAAATTAATGAAGGTACTATGGGGCTAAGGGTTTCTCAAATAATAATTGAAGTTTTTCGATTACTTTAAATAAACTCGTTGTTCAGAGAAAAATAATTTTTATAGACAAATTTTGATAAATATTGTGTTTATAAAAAAATTCCGATAACTTTTCTTACAATATGCTCGATAAATTTTTCTTCAAAAAATTTTTGAAAGAAAATTTTTTTCTATAGAAAATTTTTGACACATTTTTTCGTACAGAAAATTTTTTCTTAGAGAAATTTTCGATAAATGTTTTCGTATTGAAAATATTCGATACATTTTTTCTTAAAGAAAATATTCGATACATTTTTTCTTATAGAAAATATTCGATACATTTTTTCTTAAAGAAAATATTCGATACATTTTTTCTTATAGAAAATTTTCGATACATTTTTTCTTAAAGAAAATATTTGATAAATTTTTGATTTAGAAAATTTTCGATAAATTTTTGATTTAGAAAATTTTCGATAAATTTTTTCTTACAGAAAATCTGTGATACATTTTTTCTTATAGAAAATTTTCGATACATTTTTTCTTATAGAAAATATTCGATACATTTTTTCTTATAGAAAATATTCGATAATTTTTTTCTTATAGAAAATTTTCGATAAATTTTTTCTTATAGAAAGTATTCGATATATTTTTTCTTAAAGAAAATATTTGATAAATTTTTGATTTAGAAAATCTTCGATACATTTTTATTAAAGAAAATATTTGATACAATTTTTCGTTCCGAAAATTTTCGATACATTTTTTCTTATAGAAAATCTGTGATTTTTCGTATAGAAAATATTTAATAAATTTTTGGTATAGAAAATATTTCATACATTTTTTTTAAGGAAAATTTTCGATACATTTTTTTCTTATAGAAAATCTTTAATACATTTTTTTTTCGTATAGAAGGTATTCGATACATTTTTTCTTAAAGAAAATATTTGATACATTTTTTCTTAAGACAAATTTCCGATAAATTTTTGGTATAGAAAATTTTTGTTATATTTTTCGTATGGAAAATTGCCAAAACATTGTTCTCTTCTTATATGGAAAATGTTTAGTACTTTGTTTCCTTCTATAGAAAATTTTCGATATATAATTCTATTCTATAGAAAAGTGTCTATTCATTGTTCTCTTCTATAGAAAAATTTCGATAAATTCTCGATGTATAATTCTCTTATACAAAATATTTTCAATACATTGTTCTCTTAGAAAAAATTCGATAAATTCTCTTTCTAAAGAAAATTTTCGATAAATTCTCTTTCTATAGAAAACTTTCGACAAATTCTGTTTTTATAGAAAATTTTCGATAAAATTTTCGACAAATTTTGTTTTTATAGAAATTTTCTATAAATTCTCTTTCTATAGAAAATTTCAATAAATTCTCTTTCTATAGAAAATTTTCGATAAATTCTCTTTCTATAGAAAATTTTCGATAAATTCTCTTTCTATAGAAAATTTTCGATAAATTCTCTTTCTATAGAAAATTTTCGATAAATTCTCTTTCTATAGAAAATTTCGATAAATTCGTTTTCTATAAGAGAATTTCGATAAATTCTCTTTATATAGAAATTTTTCGATAAATTCTTCTTTATATAGAGTAATTTTCGGATAAATTCTCTTTTATTAGAGAATTTTCGATAAATTCTCTTTTCTAAGAGATTTCGATTAAAATTCATTTCTATAGAGAATTTTCGATAAATTTCTCTTTCCTATTAGAGAATTTTCGATAATTTCTATTTCTATAGAGAATTTTCGATAAATTCTCTTTCTATAGAGAATTTTCGATAAAATTCGTATTATCTTATAGAGAATTTTCTATAAATTCTCTTCTATAGAAATTTTCGATAAAATTCTCTTTCTATAGAGAATTGTTCGATAAATTCTCTTTCTATAGAAAATTTCGATAAATTTCTTTTTTTAGGAAATTTTCGATTATTTCTCTTCTTTATAGAAAATTCGAAAATTCTTCTTTTCTATAGATAATTTTCGATAAATTTCTCTTTCTATAAGATAATTTTCGATAAACTCTTTCTTATAAGAATTGTCGATAAATTCTCTTTCTATAGAGAATTTTCGTAAATTCTCTTTCTTATAGAGAATTCAATAAATTCTCTTTCTATAGAGAATTTTCGATAAATTCTCTTTCTATAGATAATTTTCGATAAATTTCTCTTTCTATAGAGAATTTTCGATAAAATTCTCATTTCTATAGAAATTTTCGATAAATTCTTTTTTCTATAGAAAGATTTGCGAATAAAATTCTTTTTCTATAGAATTTTCGATAAATTCTCTTTTTCTATGAAAATTTTCGATTATTTCTCTTCTTATAGAAAATTTCGATAAATTCCCTTTCTATAGAAAATGTTCGATAATTATCTTATCTTTTCAATAAGTTGTCTATGGACAGAACAGTTTTTGATAAATTTTCTGTTGATAAAAATTTACAATTTAAATTCTCGTTTGTATAGTTTTGACAAATTCTCTTTGCCATTTAAATTTCGCTTTTTTTATAAAATTATTTCGATATTCGTAAAAATGAAAAAATTTCTTTTTTAAAAATGTAGCCCATTGTGCATTACCGATTCTTCTGTGCACTAACATAATTAAGAAAGTGTCAATATTTAAGATTTATGTATGTTAAGAAAAAAGACCTTTTCACTCAACATACCACCAACAAAATTTGTGTGTAAAAGCAATAAATTTTAAAGGTCATTAACACTTTTTCAATAATGAAAATAGATTGAAAAAATCGTAAATCATAAAACTAACTAACCAAAACAATTTAACAATTTTCTTAATTAAAATTTTAAAATTTAAACTTTGTTTACCTCCCTGTCTTTTTTACACTTAACCAAATAATGTAAAATCGCTAGATTTATTCTTAAAATAAAACTAGAAAAAGAGAATCTAAATTGTCAAAAGATCATTTAAACAACATGCAAACAATACACAAAATAAGAAAAATTCATTACCCCTATTTCCAGCAGAAGCTACTCCAAATATCAAATATCAACTTATTTTATAATAAAAAAAAAATATCGCGTGGCGTATATATTTTCTTTGTGTTTATTTATTTATTTATGTCCTTCATCAACTCACTCATTTGGCCAAATTGTACAAGAAACACTTCAAATTCACAAATTACTAAAAATAACACCAGCATTGGAAAAGGCAAAATGTTAAATCAGATATAGGCTGCCAACATGTGCTGCTGCTTGCAAAAATAAACCACAAGATTGTCTACTGTCAATTGTATGTATGTAAATGTATTTGTGTAATAGCAAACTTTTAAAATTAACATTTTCCTCTAAAAAATTTATATGAACAATTTTTTGAAAAAAAAACTAAAGAAATAGTTGGCAAAATAAAAAAAAAAATAACTAACAAGTTGAAAGGCTTAAACAATTATTTGCCACAACGAGACATTTTTTATAGAGTTAGAAAAAAAAAAAACAAAAACACTAGAAAGAGCAACATGTAATATAAACATTTAAAAAGCTTCTTAAAATGTAACTTTAAAACCCAAAATACAAAAATAAAGTTGACAATCAAAATTCAATGATCTTGATCGAGTTAAAATATGTATATATGGTTTTGTTGTCCAACCAACAACGGAGTATAAATAAATAAATAAAAATAAAAAAAAACTCCTTGGCTAACGACAACATTTACTATGCAAGAAGACTAAAAAATGTGTATGATCAAATGACAAATGATTCAGTTAACACTCGTTTAACAGCCTTGAGAGCATGTGCCTATAGATAAGTGTATAAGAGAGTGTAGAAAGAATTTTGTTTGAATGATTTTTTTATTTTGTATTTGGTTGAGGAGTTATTTATAAATGTCATGCTACTTTGAGCGTAAAAAGTTAATACAAAATATTTTATTATTTGAGGACAACTCGATCAGTGTGGGTTATTTTAAAATAATATTAACACTTAAAAATATCTGACACTTTTTGTAATCCGATAAAAACTGAAGGGAAATACACCAAAATAATAGAAAAAGAAACTTTTAATTACACTTGTGATGTTTGAGTCTTACAATTTAATGCAAAGAGTTGTAAGATCACTTGATGCTAATTTGTCTGTAGAAGATTTTACAGTCAAATATTACTTCAATTTTTTATTATTTTTTTATTAATTTTCTTAAAAAAATAAATTCTTGTCACTTCGCTACGCTTTAAGTTTATAAATAAATCCAAAGCTTAAAGCAATGATGTACCAAAAAGGAGCCAAAATTAAATTTGAATGTCGTTGCGTGCTGTTTTCTCTTTCTTACAGTATTTGATATGATTTTGTTGACGTTCTTGTGTCGCTTGTTCAAATTGCTTGGCCCTGAATACTACAAGCTGGTATAAACATTTGCTTTTTCTATAGAGATTTTTGATAAATTCTCTTATTATTAGAGAATTTCGATAAATTACTCTTTCTATAGAGAATTTTGATAATTCTCATTTCTATAGAGGAATTTTCGATAAAATTCGTCTTTCTAATAGAGAATTTTGCGGATAAAATTCTCTTTCTATAGAGAATTTTCGATAAATTCTCTTTCATAGAGAATTTTCGATAAAATTCTCTTTCTATAGAGAAATTTTCGATAAAAATTCTCTTTCTATAGAGAATTTTCGATAAATTCTCTTTCTATAGAGCAATTTTCGATAAAATTTCTCTTTCTATAGAAATTTTCGATAATTCTCTTTCTATAGAGAATTTCGATAAATTCCTGATTCTAAGAGAATTTTCGATAAATTCTGATTCTATAGAGAATTTTCGATAAAAATTTCTGATTCTATAGAGAATTTTCCGATAAATTCTGATTCTATAGAGAATTTCGATAAATTCTGATTCTATAGAGAATTTTTCGATAATTTCATGATTCTATAGAAATTTTCGATAATTCTGATTCTATAGAGAATTTCGAAAATTCTATTCTATAGAGAATTTTCGATAAACTTCTGATTCTATAAGGAATTTTCGATAAATTCTGATTCTATAGAGAAGTTTTCGATAAATTCTGATTCTATAGAGAATTTTCGATAAATTCTCTTTCTATAGGAGAATTTTCGCATAAAATTCTGATTCTATAGAGAATTTCGATAAATTCTCTTTCTACTAGAGAATTTTCGATTAAATCTGATTCTATAGAGAATTTTCGATAAATTCTGATTCTATAGAGAATTTCGATAAATTCTCTTTCTATTAGAGAAATTTTTCGATAAAATTCTGATTCTATAGAGAATTTTCGATAAATCTTTTTCTATAGAGAATTTTCATAAATCTTTTCTATAGAGAATTTCGATTAAATTCTCTTTCTATGAGAATTTTGCATAAGATTCTTTTTCTATAGAGAATTTTCGATAATTTCTCTTTCTATAGAGAATTTCGATAAATTCTCTTTCTATAGAGAATTTTCGATAATTTCTTTCATAAGAATTTTCGATAAATTCTTTTTCTATTAAGAATTTTCGATAAATTCTCTTTCTATACGAAGAATTTTCGATAAATTCTCTTTCTATAGAGAATTTTCGATAAATTCTCTTTCTATAGAGAATTTTCGATAAATTCTCTTTCTATAGAGAATTTTCGATAAATTCTCTTTCTAAGAGAATTTTCGATAGATTCTCTTTCTAAAGAAAATTTTCGATAAATTCTCTTTCTAAAGAAAATTTTCGATAAATTCTCTTTCTATAGAAAATTTTCGATAAATTCTCTTTCTATAGAAAATACTCGATAAATTCTCTTTCTATAGAAATTACTCGATAAATTCTTTTTCTATAGAGAATGTTCGATAAACTATCTTTATCTTGTATAAACAATTCGTCGAAAATATACTCTATAATAATATAAACAAAAAATTAGAAATTCGGCTTTAATTAAGGTCTTTTGTCTACAGTCTCTTTCCTATTAACTCTTCAAGTTAGTAGTCTGCATCTGCAGCATTCTGGACCAGATTATAAGTTCTTTAAGCTCTATAAATCAGTTAAATATTTATTTCATTACAATCCCAAGCCACAAAGGCCAAACTATTGTTTAAATTCTCTCTGTATAAAAAATTTCGCATAGATGCCTTTTCTATACAAAATTATCGATAAATTCTCCGCTTTGAACTCCAAAAATAGTTTCTGAAGCTTAAAGCAATGATCTGAAAAAAAGAGAGCAGATACAATTTGAATGTCGTGGTGTGTTCTCTTCGTATAGTCTTTGTTGTGATTTTTTTTTTGACGTTCGTATAGTTTATGTTGAAATTCTAAAAATCACTCGGCCCCTGAATACTATAAGCCCCGACCGCTGGTATAAACAGTTCGAAGAAAATATGCTCTAATATAATATAAAAAAAAAATTGAATTTCGGCTTTAGTTAAGCTCTTTTATCTACAGCCTATTCTCTGTTAACTCTTTAAGTTAGTAGTCCGCATCTGCAGCATTCTGGACCAGATTTAAACGCTTTAAATCAGTTAAATATTTATTTCGGTACAATCATAAGCCACAAAATTTTCGATAAATTCTCCTTCCACACAAAATTTTCAATAAATTCTGTTTCTATAAAAATTTTCTCTTAAATACTTGTTCTATACAAAATGTTCAATAAATTTTCGGCTTTGAATTCTATAAAAAATTTCTAAAGCTTAAAGCAATGATCTGCAGAAAGAGAGCAGATACAATTTGAATGCCGTGGGATGCTTTCTCTTCTTATAGTCTTTGTTGTGATTTTTATTGGCGTTTATGTGCTGTATGTTGAAATGCTAAAAGCACTAGGCCCCAGAGTGCTATTAGAGCCGTCCACTGGTATAAACAATAAAACAGAAATATGATATAGATATGAAAGATCTTAATTTAGATTTCAGTTAAGATCTCTTTTCTATATTATGCTAGTCTCTTTCTTCTTTAGGACAGTAGTCGGCATTTGCAACACTCTGGGGCCGAGCATAGGTTCTTTAAACCCTTTAAATCAGTTTATTAATTGTCCAGAAATAGGATATATAGTACTATTACTCACTTTTTTAAAATCTCTTTCAGAGTAAAATTTTGTCCTTAGTGATCATCATTCACAAGAGAATTTCGTTTATGTTTTATTCTACTTTGAAGCAAGATACAGTGGTAGCAAGAACCAAGATACCAATCTATATAATTTTGATGACTATTGGGGTCATCAATTTTTAATATTTTTAAGGATTTCTATACCTTTAAAAACATATTGCAGTTTGCTAGAAATGTGCCACGTTTTTTGCCACAATGAGTTTTAAATTTAATTCAAAATTCTTTAAAATCAAGGGCATTCTTCGTTCGTTGTCTCCCATTTAATATCTGTACCGGATCATTTAAAATTATAGACCTGTTTAACATACAGCAACCACTAAATATTTGGATTTTACTTTTTACTCTCTGTTATTAAATTCTTTTTTAAAGTATCGTTTTATTTATCTTGCATTTTTTTTTACTGTCATAATTTTATTGCTGTTGCAATATCAACTGTTTTATTATAAACATGTCATAAAAATCTTCATCATGCAACAAATCTTAAAAAAGCGGCATATTTTAGTTTGTAAAACAAGACGGACATGTCTTCATGTCTTTACCCCATCATCATCATCATCATAATTATTGAGTGCATCATTAAGTTACCATTGGATGTTTGGGTATAGGGACATGGTAGAGGGAGATGGCAGAGGCAAAAATTGTGGTTTATAAATTATCTTTAACATCAGTGTGTATTTACATCAATTTTGATTTTTTTTATGCCAATTCTGTCCCAATAAGTATCGATGGAAATGAGAGGTTATTACATGAAGTTAATGATTTTTACACGGAAAGAAATTAGATAGATTTTTTTTAATAGTCAAGGACTTTAAAAATGATTACCCATAAATTTGGTATGTTGTTGTGATAACCAAATATGTTTAGAATACTATAACTATGATTATCTAAACTAAAAATAACACTTATGATTACAAAAATTTTGATTATGATAACAAAACCTTGGCATTGCTAAAGATTATTACAAAAATAATATAAATAAACAATAAAAATAAAAGTAATAAAAAATTAAAAACAAAAACGATAATTAAAAAAGCGTTTATTACAAATTTTATAAAATTTTATCAAATTTAAAAAAATAATAATTATTTTTTTCAAGTGTATTCTATACCACACACCAATCTGCAATTTAATTCTACTTACTTTCGAACACCAACTGAGTTTAGTTGATGGCCAAAAGTCATTAATCGTCATGAAATATGACGTTACCCATACGAAACAGTATAGGACCAAAGTCTTAAGGTCATTTCTTTAGAACAAGAGACAAGACAAGACTGGCGCCTAAATAATATGATTATAGAACTATGTATAAAGACACTAAAAGTTAAGTTAAGCGAAATAAATAAAATTGTAAAAGTATTTTTACTATTTTCAATATCTATTCCATTAATTTTTCCATTATTCCAATCATTTTGGCATTTAATTTTTATCTCAATGAAATGTAACAATTAGCTGCGAATTGTGTTTAAAATAGTAACTCTTTGCGATGCTGGAGTAGCCTAAGCTGTGGGACATTTTCAATGATATTTTTCTTGTAAATACATGATCATGTGTTTAGTATGTTTGTTAGTTTTGTTGTCCACTTAGTGTATTTTTTTTTTATCTTGGTTACTTAGTGTAGCAGTAAATGTTGTAAAATGTTTACAACCAACACCTTTTTCTTTCTACCATCATCATTAATTTAGAGCAAAAGGAATGGTAATATCGAGTTGGCAACGAATTTGGAAGAGAGCTAATCACAAAACTTAAAATTTTCAGCTCGTTTTTAAATTTAGAACAGTTCGACGACTATATGTTTTGTGGAAAGGAAGCAAGTATATTACTAAGGGAATTTTTTTTTAATGATTTTTTAGATCACTTCGTAAAAGGTATAAATGTCACTCACTTCTAAGTGCTTTGGGAGCCGATTATTGATTTGAAACATTACTCGTTCCAAAAAGTTGTTTGCTAGTGCTTAACTTTGGCATGGAAAGCATAATTGTTTCCGGAAAAGTCTAGCAGTCTTATAAAATTTTTCGGCTGAATGATGTTCGTTCATCCCTTTTGTTCTTTAAATAATTCTCTGGAATATAATTTTGTAATTTTTGAACCGCTGAATATACTTAAATGAAAATGTGCAGGAATAATGAGTTTCTTAACTAGTAGGTTTGAGGACAGAGTTTGAATCGTCTAAGTTCGTTACCAGTGTTGCCAGGACTTGAGAAAAAGAGAAGCTAAATTGGACTTTTAAGAAGGTAAAAAAAAAAACGCTAAATGTCCCAAAAAATAAAGTCGGAAAAGCCAATATAAAAACCCATTAAATTTCTAAATATAACCTAAATAGTTAATATGGGACTAAATGCAAAATTAAAAGGCTACAACTGGCTAAACTGGTAACACTGTTCATAACCTAGAGTATCAAATATTAAAAAAAACACCAACATTGAAATCACCACAAAAAAAGTTTATTTTTCAGTTTTAGAAATATTAGAACGAAAATAAATTTATGAGTTCTTCAACTAGTTTCAGAACACATGAAAATAGCCTGTACTTGTTCTATTATGGTGTTGCGACCAATGATGATTTTTGTATGAAATTGTCAACCCTAGAACTAGTACTCAAGAAGAGTTAGCTAGCCAGCACCCATTCTATGAAACGGTTCTAGAAATAGTTCTTTAATAAATAATTTTTTTTTCGAAAATGTCATATTCAGAACAGCGTTATGAACAGGTTTTACAACCTCTTTTTTTATTCAAACGGGCTATTTGTAAAAACTCCTTAAAAAAATCTTGCTTAACATGTAATGAGTTAAGAAGCAGATATATAATGGCTCTTCACTACATACATATTAGATGAATAACTCATTACTTTAACACGGTGATGTCATTAGAGGCAACTACTTACTATATATTATTACTGGTAAGCATTTTAGAAATTCATAACTTAGATGTCTTTATAAAAACTAATTACTTTGAAGCTATTCAATAACTTATTAATTTCAAAGTATTGCAGAGGTCGTTATTAGCCAAATGAATAGTAACTAGTTACATTATTGGTTACAAATAAGTACTAAAATATGGAAAAATAAAAAAATAAGCTGATATATTTTTTAAACTTATTTATTGAAAATATATATTCAAATTAAAGATTACAATTTAAAACTGAATTGTCGAAATTAAATTTTCGTATTTCCAAAATCTGATTTCATTAAATTGAAAGGTTAAAAGTAAGTACTTACTAATTAACTTTCATGTAATGCAGACAGTATGTTGTTATAATTGAAAAGTAAATGCGTCGGTAACTACATGCCATTTTTAAGTTTTTGCTGGTTCATTTTTTTAACTGTTCTAGGAAGTCATTGTAGAATCAATAATTTGTTCTCAGAAGTGTTGTAGAAGTAATTCAGAATTAATTATTAAGCACTAGTTGTCTAAAACATTTCTAAAAACTTAGAACCCCAATTAGGTTCTACTACACTAGTGTCAGAATTGGTTGTGATACCAATACTTCTGAAGATTTTATAAAAGAATCAGAAGTGGTTTTGATTACATCAGTCCTAGAACTAATTATTTCTTCCTGGAAGTTTTTATTTTTTTTTATTATGGATTCTCTACTAAATTGTAAATAATATTAATGCAAAAATCACATAAATAAATTATTGTTCTGATTAAAAGTTATATTATTTTTAACATGTGTATGGGGACTGAAATATGGCTCGATGAAATAATGGACGTATCATAAATAATTTTAATAGGCTTTGTGCTTGGACTTTAAGAAACCTGTGTGCCAAAATTTCAATAATTTGAATTAAAAATTGTTACCTGTAGTTTTATTAGAAGCTTTACATAAATGGACAGAGGGAAGGACATTGTTAAATCGACTTAGAAAGTTATGCTAAGCCGATTGGTATAAATTAATGTAGGTTTTAGACCAGTTAAAGGAATCCATAGCACTCCAGAACCGAATGCTTTCAGTATTTTTATATACACAACACGAACGTTAATGAAGATAAATAGTGTCCATATCTCTCTTTCTGCCTTTTGCTGTCTTAGACTAATATTTTTAAATGTTACAGTCGTCAGCGAAAATGATTACAAGTCTCTACCCCCCCCCCCCCTCCCCCCCCCCCCTTTACCACCGTTAGTGGTGTAGGGTTTAAAATACTTTCTACGGCTCACAGATAAAAGTTTGGTCACAAATATCAAAGGAACTTTATGGTTTATGTGTGAAATTTTGACTAGAAATTTTGCATTGGGTGCAATATTGAGGGACTCAGTTAGCAGCTCCGGGCATTGGGCCAATTTAAAACTAAAGTCGTAAACGCTGTTAAAGATGTAGTTACATAGTGTCGTAATCCAACATCCGGTTTGAAGGACCATAAACAAGTTTGCAATTG
>MINK01173351.1:0-28494 GCA_001735545.1 Phormia regina
TTTACCTTTTTTTAAAAAAAAGTAGTGTGCGTTTATAGGAATATGCTCCAGTGTAGATTGAAGATAATTTTTCAATAAGGAGCTTCTTTTAATTTTAAAATACTTTGAAAGTAAATAACTTTTATTATTTAATTGCAAGCCCTGACCGCCAAAATATCGTAACCGACAACACGTAACAACGTAACCAAACATAAAAATGCTTCTCCTGTAAAGTTTTGTTTTCTGCACTTACAACATTTTCGCGTTTAAGGTTGGATTTAATAATGAACTGGTCTTACAGTACCAATTGACACCTAACTCAAAGAACCAGTTGTTACATTTTTCTTTGTTTTTTATTTTTCTTATATTAAAAACTCTTGTATATAAGTAACAATTTTTTTTTTATTCCTTCACAAGTCTAGTCAGTTTATTTCTTTAAGTGTATAATGTACATATAACATGGAAAATATTTTACATTTATGTTTGTACAGATTAAACAGAATACAAGGCATATTGTAGAAACATGTAAATTTGTTTTATGTATAAAACATGAATATGTATATTTTTCTATTACTAGCTGCATGTTAATGTCAATCAAACTAAAATCTATTTTGATTTCAAAAATAGAAAAAAATTTTTTTTCTTCACAGATTAAACAACATTTATGAAGCTGATGATGAAGATAAAAGTAAGTCTATAGTAAAAAAAATTTATTAAAACATATTCACACATAGACATAAATTTCATATATGTGAATATACTTTATGTATACATGTGTATGTATAAATATATGTAACATGACTAAACGATTTATGATGTAATAATATTGGGTCAGTAATATTAAATAATGTGTTTCTCTCTTTTTTTTTTAATTATTTTAATATGTGTAAAAGTCCTTAGCTGATGTATATGTATGTATGTGTTACTATATAAGGTATATGAATATTTACTAATACAAATAACATATAAATACATTTACTGTTATAGGTAAAGAAATAAAAAGAGAAAAGAAAATCGTATTACTAATAAGATAAATAACGGAAGTTGTATAAAAACTTAGGAAGTTATTACACCTGCCAGGTGAATACAATATTATCAATAAGCAGCATAAATTATTAATATTTACTTAAACACCCTGATACAACAAAAACTCATACACACATATATATACGTATATATAAACATATACATATATATGAAGACTAGAGGTTACAATTACATTAACACACTTATGGAGAAAGGACATATATATTATTTAGAAAAGGTAATCACTACAAATACATACCTATTTATGTAGTTATTATATGTATATATAAGCTGGTATATATATGTATATACATATGTATATGTGTGGAAATTTTTTGAATTAGAAAATGACTTATAATATGAAACATTGTAATAAAATGAATAATATTTTTTGATTAGTTATGTTAATACAGGAAAATGTCTATGTATGTATGGGTAAGTGTATATAAAACAAAATGTTTAGGGACTATATACACAAAACAAAAATAAATTAATATGAATATATTTGACACACTACTAGACACATTTAAAAATAAAATTATGATGACTTTTATCTCCTTTTTTGGCTCCAAAGAAAGAGAAGAAAAAATTCATTTTTATTTTTCCGAAAATGACTGAAAACAATACAATCAAATCGTAAATAATTAATTAATTCATTCATTTTATTAATCTTTAAATTTTTAATTATTCTCTATTAGAATTTTTTTTAATTTAAAAACTCCTTTAAATAGCACCTCCCTTAGCCGACCTTTATCTTCCACATAAAAATTTCCATATTTATTATTTTCCTTCTACTTTTTTTTTCTTAACATAACTCTCTATATGATGTTGTGTTAATAATATAAAAATTGAATAAAAAATCAATCTCAATTCTAGTATAATTTGATTTCAAAATGATTTTTATTTTATTTTCTTCATCATCATCATCCAGTGTTACTGCTTTTTGCACGAGATATCATTATTTTCTTATCCTGTCGATAAAATCGTATAGAATAACTTGCAAATAAATTGTATAGTAGTAGACTGACTTGACTGTTTATATGAAGATTTATTTTATTTCTTTACTTTTCATATATAAACGACGACGTTCATTAACAATATTGATGAAAATTTATAACGCAAAAAAAAAATAAAATAAAAAAATTGAAGAATAAAAATACAAGGACATACAAACATATGTAAGGAAAAAATATACAATATAAATGAGTTGTATCGAAAAAAATGCTGAGAAAGTGTGTATGTATGTCTATATGTGCGTATTGGGAGCAATAAACTTAAAGAAATGGATTATGGTTTTCGTTTTTTTTTTAAGAAAAAAGCCAACAAATTATGAGAAGAGATAATAAATATAAAACAAATTATGTTCGCCGTACTAAAAATATGATAAAAATATGTTAAAGAATCAACTATAGTATGTTACATAAGAAGGCTAGACTATAAATGAGACCCCACACCAAAAGACGATAGCATAGAATTTTCCAATCGGAAAAATACACATATTCCAATGGGACCTTATTTTCAGAATTAAGAAACATGATAATGCTGCAAATTACATGATCATTACACATTTTTAAAAATTTNNAGAACTGAAATTATCAGTGGTAGCAACTGAAAAATACAATATAAAATTCGGTTCTCCAAACCGATTCATTCCATTAAAAAATATATATAACAGCTTATATTAATTTTAACCCATAATTTTTTTTAAATTTTAAAACATAAATACAGTCATCATTTACAATATCGATATGAATATCATTTACTATATTCTTAGATATTTTCTGATAGATTTTCAAAACGATAATAATTAGCAAACGTAAACAAATGCTTTTATTTAATATTTTATATGTTAATAAATTTGTTTCTCTATTTTTTGTAGTTTTAAAAAATGTTAAAATAAATATTTTTTTAATTACCATTATCTTTCGTTTGTAATTATTGAATTACTTTATATTTCGCAATTATAAACGAATAATATTGGTTGTACTAACTGAAAATACGATTAATATATACATTTTTGTAATATAACAAAATTTTTGATTAGAAATACTAATATTAAGTAGTAATACATGAAATCAATTCGGTTGTGTCAGCCGAATTTAATAAATATATTTACAACCAATCGCAATTGGTTGTTATAACTAACTTCGAAGTTTTGATAATTGTTATTCCAACATAATAATTATTTTATTATTAATGCATAGAATCTGCAGTACTAATTAATATTTAATTAATATTTGGGGGATTCACAATGTGTACTATCATGTCTTAATGTTATAAAATTTTACATGAGAATAGCAATAACAATATTTTTTAATCATAGAAAAATTTTATGACTTATGACAATACGACAAGATAGTACACATTGTGAATCCCCCAATTGTAATATATTGTTATATTCTATCAAATATTAATATTAGCAACCATTTTCTAACTAATCTTTTTTCTATGTGTAGTTTTAAAAGTTCTAATAATATTTGTGTTAAGAAATAAGTTTTTTAGTAAGAAGGATACCGAAAAAATATTACACCATTATAATTAAAAACGAGAGAAGGTATAGTCGGCAAGACCGACCATATGATACCCTACACCATTGCCTATGTGGACCAAAATTCGGGAAGGAGGCAATTATGGACCTATACTTGTATTAAGTGGAAAATAAAAAAAAATACATAATCACTTAACTATTTAATCATTATAAACTTAAATTAGCCGTCTCATCATATCTATAAAAGTTATGTTAATGTTTTGCTCACTTTTGCATCGTAACATAGAAATATTAACTCGCCATTCTAATCTATACTTGTTTCACATTATAAAAATGCCAGTGATGAAAGTGATTGTTTTTTCAATTGGGCTTTATTAAACGGTTGCCACCGCATTTTCCCACCCGAATTCCACCCCACAGATAGTACCATTAGGAAAAATTAAAAAAATGGATTTTATGCTTACCCGACATTTCTTACATTATTTACTTTTTATGCGATTAATTAAATGAAACTTAGATTTTCTACGTTCAAGCAAACTTTTCAATTAAAATATCTATTTTTAAGTCTTCGAACTTTCCCCTGTAATAAATACTAACAATGCTTCTATTTAGAGCCCCAATCTGAGTCGTTATGATCTACTCTCGTCATATATATTTATAACCCTCATATACTATATATATACTACTCTATTATATATATATCACTACTCTATATAGTTATTATATATAATATATATATATTATATTATATATATATATATATATTACTATTATACTATGAAGCGTATGTATATATATATTATGATATACTTACCTATATATAATATAATTCTAATATAGTCATCCACCTTACTATTACTAACAAATCATGGAAAATATTCTATAAGACTTTTTCATCTATATATAGACTGATTCATCATCCCACAGCCCACACGGCTGAAGCTAGAGAAACGAAACTTGGAACGTAGGTAGGTCTCCTTCCATATAGGTCCACTAGAACGGGATTTTTGGAAATTCGATTGTTTAGGCGGTAAAAAAGGTGTAAAAGCGTGAATAATAGGTTACCTTATAACTCGCAAACTAATTATGGCACAAAAAAAGTTAAATAGTTATCGTTATTCATTTAAAAAATAATTGTAAAGGTGTCTGGTACTTTTTTGAAACTCAGCCGTTTTAGGGAGAAAACGGCTAAAAACTGTATTTGGTACTTTTTAGCGCCATATCTTTGAAACCAATGAACATACAGATAAAATTTATGTCGTATTCATAACTTATCAAAAAAATAAATGTATGAGAAATACAATTCTCATACATTTTAATACAATTCGGTACTTTTAAGATATTCAGAAAATAGGGTAAAAAGGGTAAAAACAGGTAAAAAGGGCACTTTTTTACCTTTTTTGTTCTTCTAATGATACTTTTTGAATTTTCTGTAATATTTAACTTAGAAACATGTAATAAAAACGCATGGGTCGATGTTAGAAAGAATTCACAAAGGGGGACTTTGTGTTACTTATTAAATTTTCTGTAGCTATGAACCTAGAAACATGAAATTAAATATACATGGTCCTATATGAATAAAAATCACAATAGCAGTCTTAATGGTACTTTTTTGTTATTCTGCAAGTACTTTTGATTTTATGAACCTAGAAACATGATATTAATGATATGTAGTCCTAAATGAATGTGAATCCATAACTTTTTGAACTTTCTATAATTTTTAATTTATATACATGGTCCTAATTTAATGAAAATTCATACTTTTTTTTGGTACTTTTTCGATCATATGATGGTTTATCATATTTTTAAAGAATTGCAAAGTCAGTGATTCCATGTCAAAACGGATTCCGTGTCCTGTTGAAACATTCTTTCAATCGCGTCAATCAGCTCGTAAATTTATATTTTCTTGAATGGGAATTTGGAGAAAATTTTACATTGAACAAAAATAAAAAAAATCTATTAACAAAATATCGAATGGATGTTCAAAAGGCAATATATATCGAAATTTTTCTGAATAATATTTTTAAAAATTTTTGGAAAATGTATATAATATTTCATCTCTGTTTTATTCAATTGTCTGCCGAATATGTATTTATTAGTATTTCCGTATTTTTATGACCTTTAGACATAAAAGTTAAAGTGATCACATTCACATGTACACATATATATACACAAACTATTTGAATATAATTTGTCTATGTGTACGCGTAATGTCATCTATGTACATATGTATTTGTGAATGTTTTAAAGATACAAGTATAAATACATTTGTAAATCAAATTTACAGTGGGTCAAAAGGAAATAATTAAATTATACTTTTATGTAATGATTATTGTTATTCATAAAAAATATCATGCGACAATAAAAGTATGAAAGACATGGATTGTGAGGTTGTGTTGTGGTGGGGAAGGCGTTAGTGAAACGACAAAATTAATTTACGTTGTTCGTCATAAATATTGGCTTGAGGTTAGTGTAAGTATGTTCGCCTCTATGTGTGTTTGTGAGATTTTTTTGTTAGCAGAATTGTACTTGAATTAAAGTACTTTTATAGATTTTTACTGATGTAGTAAAGATATGAGAAAATCTAATTTAAATTGATTAATTCGTTGTTTAAATTTATTGGATTTTTGTTTTCGAAAGTTTAACTAAAATTTAATAGTTCTCTTTTGGGAACTAGAAAGCATAAATATTTTAAAATATCTTTGGAACTAAACAGCATTTATAGACTTCAAAATTTCCAAAAATACACTTTCACATAGATAGTGTTAAATCCAATTAAATTATTCAGTAGCATTTATTTGGAAAATAAGAAATAAATAATTATTATCTACATACATTTGACTTATTATGTTTTTTAAGCAAATTTTACTTTTATAGTCGTATTATCCGAGTAAATTTTAACAATCTTATTCCGCATGATGTTAATCCCAAAACTATTTTATAAAAAATCTTGGTGGCATACCATATTTACAAACATATAAAATGGGTTTCATGGGAAAAATCTATAGTTTCTCGCAAACGCCCTTACGGACACCTCGTGAATTGAAATGCAATAATTTAGTAAATATTTAAACCACATTTGTAAGATTGTTGTCTGTACTTATACAGATTCATATGGTTGTTATATAGAATATATGTTATATAAGTATCACGAAAGATGGCGTATCGTAATATAAATGAAATAATACATTTTTCTTTTGAATAAGCTATTGTGATTACATACATTGCCTTATGTTTTTACTTCTTAGCGAATTCAAAATTCATTCACAATAATATCATGATAACAAACTATGACAAACAGACTCAGGTGGCCAGATTGATGTATTTGATAATATCATGCATAATAGTTTTCAATGACGTGGCAACGTCATTAATATTTTTTATGTACGATACAGTAGACTCGAGGAAACGTGAATTAATTTTTACCAGGGTGGTCCACTTATTCGATTGTTAAACATAAATATAGAAGTTTATTGTTATTACGAACAGAAAGAGGTATTTTATGCTTTAAGGATTAGAAATAAACACATTTTATTCTTAATAAAAAAGAAAAGATATTCACGTTATTGAGTTTCCATGTTTTACTCAAGTTTTTTAATAATTTGTGTAAACAAATTTGTTCACATTTCGAGTCCTCCACGCTTTCGAGTGTTCACGTTTAGGCAAGTGCACTCAATTACGTTTATGCGCACCATATACTCGTAATTAAAAATATTGCGGTATAAAAATTTGGCTGTGTAAACAGTGTACTATATATACAAGTTACTAATTCTGGAAAAATAATCGTGATTGGTGAAGCTAATTGAATATAAAATGTACTGCGTTGCCGCTTCCTTTTACATTCGTAAAATTTTCGGAGATAACAACTTCATTTTCTCATGGATTTATATCTCGTTGTGTAATTTGTGTATAAGCTGTGAATTATTTATTTGCAAGTCATCTTTATTAGCAATAATCGCGCGTGTAAACGTAATAAAAGACACAAAAATTATTTTGCAAAAACAAAAAGATTCCTCGAAATTCAGTGATAATTTGAATACTTTGATCAATTCATATTCTGGTCAAAAGTGAGCAAGATAATATTTATAACTGAACAATGAAATGACAATATTTTGAGCTATAATCCTTAGTCCCCATACAAATTTTAAACATATTTATGTAATTGAGAAGTGAGAAAATAAAAATAAAACATAGAATAACTTTCGAATAATATTATAGGAAAGTCTAACGAATTTAAGGGAATACCTTTCTCATCAATCTTCAAAATAAGAATTAAAACGACATAGATAGAACTAGAACGTACAAGGAACTACTACAGCAAAATCTATAATAACTTTACCGACAACCATTATAAGTTAAGATGTAAATGTGCTGGATAAGTTAAATGATATCGACATACAAACAAAAAATTCATGGTTTGATATAAATCAAATCAAAATATACCAGATAGGTCAAAGGGATGTGTAAGTTCTTTTATGAAATAAATATTAGTATCTATTTTTTCACTTTTGCTCTGTATCACTTTGGAATTTATCAATGCCCAGTACATGTAATTTTTATAAACTACATTTTCAATAACATTTTATCGAAAAATATTAAATAAAAACAACATTATTTATATATATTACTTAATAATAATTAATTCTTGCGAAGCAAATTTTATATTAGGACTTTTTCTCACGCTAATGAAATTTTGTTTACTTATCGATATTCTACTGTAAAGTTTGAATCATTTTAAAGTGGAAAACTAATACAAAACTACCTTTTTTTAATACTCAGCAAAAACTTAACCTGTCATGTAATGAATTAAGATGCTAATATAATGGCTATTCAATACATACACATTTGATGAATACCTCATTTTTTTAACAATGTGATGTCATTAGAGGCAACTACTTACTCTATATTATTACTGGTAGGCATTTCGGAAAGTCATTACTTAGATGTCATTATAAAAACTAATTACTTTGAAGCTATTCATTAATTAACTCATTAATTTCAAAGTTAAGCAGAAGCCATTTTTAGCTAAATGAATAGTAACTAGTTATATTATCGGTTACAAATAAGTTCTGAAATATGGAAAAATAATCAGCTGATATATTTTTTAAATTTACTTTTTGAAAAAATATATATTCGAATTAAAGATTTCATTTTTATAATTTAAATGAAAAAATTTATAATTTCCAAAAATCTGATATTAATAAATTGATTAGATATTAGGTAGAAGTAAATAGTTACTAATCTACTTTCATGTAATGCAGATAGTATGATGTTATTGTTGAAAAGTAATTGCATCTGTAACTATATGTTATTACCAAGTTTTTGCTGGGTAATTTTTCTATTTTACAAAAAGAATAACACATTTTCTATATTTTAAATTTCTTTATTATTAATGTTCAAATAGAACATTTAAATTGCTTACACGGATACAACTGATTTTTATTTATTTCTTTATTTATTTTTTTAGTAATAATTTTATATTTAAGATGGAACTACACTTAGAAAAATTACATAGATTTCATTTTCGTTTGTATACTGTTTGTAATGAATTATTTAAAAATCTCAATCTCATTATCAAATATTTTACTATGATTAAATTATTTATATGTATGTGTATGAGTGTATTTAAAAATTGTTATTATTATTATTATCTTATGAATGTGTTTATAACTATGGAAAATTAATTTATAAATAATATATTAAAGGAAATAAAATTTTAGCATTTAAAACTTAAAACTAAATAAATACATTTATTGTAATTACAATTTATTTAGAATATTTTACAAAAAGAAAAGAAAATAAACTAGAAATAATATATGTACTTTTGAGTAACAATTAAACTAAGAAATCAGTTCTTTTAAGATTTGATTATTTAAATAAAGTCCAACAAAAAAATTATTGAAAATTTCATTTGCTGGATTCAATTTAAAAATAATTAATAAATATATGAAAATAATAAAGTTTTGATGGAATTGTTAATAATCCTTTAATAAGGATATTCACTTTAAAAATTTGTCAATCAAAGAATTATTTAATCTATAGAATTTTTCATTAATTCCTTTTATAGATTAATTCAAGTGAATATCCTTATGGTTTTAAGAATTAAAACTTTTTCAATTTTTTTTAATTTACTTTATATTTCTATGATTTTTTATATAAAATGACTTTTGTTTTGAGAATGTTTTATGTGCATATGCATAAGTACCACAAAAACTTTCTTCTGGCTTAATTTAATCTGTTCATTTTTTGTTTCTTATTTTTTTTATTATCATTTTAACTTTTATTCTATTATTTGTTGTTGTTTTTTTGTTTTAATTATCGTATATTTGATTTTTTGCTTTTAGCATTTTATATAGCAAACCATACAATTAGTTTAAAGTTATTCAGAGTTTTCTGTAAATCAAAACTCTTAACAAATATTTGTTTTTGTTCTTAAACACATTTAATTATTAATTAATTTTAGTTTGTTTTTTTAACATAAATTACATTAAAACGTCTTCATCATCATCATCATCGTCATCTTCATCATCACTTTTTACTGTTTATCACATTGGTATACGTCTTACAAGTAAATATTCTGAAAACTGTTGACCCTCAACGCCACCACCTGTGCTGGCCTCGATGGTAAAACCGGCATTTAAGAGCCGTGTTAGCACCTGTACAGAATTGAGTTTACAATAACCATTAAGCGGGAAACGTATAATTTGACGCCAATCGCCTTGATTCCAGGACACACCACTGCGGCTGGTTTGTGTGGCTTGATTGACTTCAGGAAAGACTTCGTCTAATAGAGAACGTTCGGCGGAAAGCATAATGCGTTCACCTAAATCGGGTGATATATGCAGAGCCACTACCTCATAGTTGTATTCGGTATTGACATTAGCACGAGGACTGGTTTTAATGCGTGCTGGTGGTGTAGGAGGCGCCACTAAATAGTTGCCATTGCGTACACGATCTTTGCGCATACTTTCCAATTGTTTAATCATGGCTATAGAAGAAAATAAAATAAAAAATTACTTAAAACACACAAATTTGTTTTAAAGTTTTACTGGATAAAAAAACATACGTTCAACTTCAAAGTAACGAGCCTCTTCTAACAACAATTCCAAATCGGGAAAATCTTCCGCTATTAACAGTCTTGAATTTCTCATAAAATTCAGAATATGCCTAAACATGCCTCCATCACGATCAATAAAATAATGTTGCTTTAATGAATCCAAAACTATGGGTATGGATCCATTAAATAGTTTAGCCAATTTGGAGTCTGGATATTTGGTCAATGTTTCCAGAGAGCTGGTATATATAGTACCGCCCACATCTATATGTACGGGTGCTGTATAACGTGAGGCAGCTGCTACACAGGGTATACCGGTTATGGGCTTGTGATTTGCATGTAAATAAGAAGCCGCACTGCCTGCAGAACCTGCTGTACTACCCGAACCCGAAGTACCACTAACAGAACCCACTGTACCGGGAGGTAAACCCAACGGCGTGACTGCTGAACTGGCTGGGGGTGTAGGTGTGGGAGAGCTGGAATTTGAAATCGTTGGTGAGACTGTGGGAGAGGCGCTGTAAAGGAAATGATTAAGTGTTATAGAATTTTTAAATTAAATTGGTTTGCTTTAAATAATCTACCTTATTTTTATATCATTTCTGGCATATATTCGACCAGTTGCTGACAAATCCCTAGGTTCCAAAGATTTGTTTTCTCTTTCTCGCTCTCGATCCATATCGCATTTTTTTCTGAAATGAATAATGTGATATAAAGTTAAAAAAAAAACAATTAAAAATCAACTTCTTGGTTTCGAAATAGAGAAATTTTACATATAACCGACTATGATATTTGCTACTTAGTTTATTAAGGGCTTCAAAAACAAAAAGTAACCCACGTAGATCGATGATTCTTACTTCTATTGGATACATAATTTGGATACGAATGACAAAATTATATTCTTATAGTGGAGATTATAAAGAAATATTTTTCTTTTCAATGTTATACCTGAATAAATGTTTATCCAAAAGAAAAAATTATATAAAAAATTTCGTCCAGAAATATTCGGGTTTAACGAACAGAATTTTATGCAATTTTAATTAAATACTTAATATATTCTCCATTTAAACCGAAATAACCGAATACAAATTTTTATATGTATTTTCTTTTACACGTTCTATAATAAATACCCAAAATCCCCTAAAACTCTTTTACTCACAAACTTTTTTTGTATGCAAAGATGAGCTTTTGTGGCCTAAAAACTTGAGAAACTTATTGGTCTGACATTCACATGCGATTTATTTTTGGCTCTTGTATGCATTGTGACTACCTTAAGGCATTTTTCAGTTTAAGCAAAACCTTTTTTCTTGCCTTTATTTTTAAAATTTTAAGTCTTCTCTTTTTCTCTTTATATGGTTAAAAAATGAGGAGAACTAAAGGGTTAGGGAAAAGCAACAAATATTATAATAGCAGGGCTATTGATTGGTGTGAGATGACAAGGAGGTACTAAAAAGGAAAAGGGTGTTGCACACATGTTAAGAATTTTATAAAATTTACAAAAGATAAATATTTATTTTAACTCTCATTAATGTTTTTATAAACCTACACATAAATTAACATGCATACATACAAACAATATTAAAAAATGATGTATGAAGAATAAATTTATAAAAAAAACACTCAATATATCATAGTATTTGTAAGGTATATAACTTTGTATAAAAGTAAGAATGTAGTTGTTTTAAAAACTAATTTTTTATTACTTTATATACACCCACATACATACATACATAGATATTCTCATTTCTATAAATTTATGCTGTGATCCTTTATCAAACGAAATAATTTTCCAAAATACAAATTAGAAGAGTTTTATTCAGAAAAATACATTAGAAACAAAAAAATAACAAAAGTCCCTTAGGTAATCAGGATGTAGATAATATAACATAGAATGAAGTAAAATGAAATAGTAAAGTTATATCGAGCAGTAAAGTAGTATGAGTTGTAGTTGAGAATGTTTGTGTATAAAAAAAACATGACATTTTAAGCTTTAAAGCCTTAAAGGCTGTAAAAACAAAATGAGGGAAAATGCTGTTGTTACTGATGCTGTTATTTTTCTATGTCGCAGTAACGAGATTGAGTTGAGTTGAAACAAAAGAATTCTAAGCAAACAAAACTACGCTGGAAAGAGGTAAAGAAAATGTGAACTTAAACAAAAGCTTTATAAAAGCGTAACATATTAGCGCAGTATTAAACAAATATTTAGCACAAAGTTCAGCATAGACAAAAACCTTACGGTTGAAAGCCTTAGGGAATAAAATAAAAAAAAAACAACATAGACTATTTACCAAAAGCGAACAAAAAAATAAATAAATATACACATAACCTAAAACGCCTACTGGCAAACAAAACACCCTCTGCTCTTACACTTTTCTTTTTTTTTTGCTAGAAACACGTAATACATGCAACAACCAACGTATTCATACATTTTGACTTACTCTTGCAATATATGTATGTGTATAGTTAGAATGTGTGTATATGTAAGTTAATGCTGCCGTTGTTGCAGCAAACAAATACCATGATGATGAAGAGAATGATGATAATGTAGAAATAGTCTTGTACTACGATGCTGAGCGTCGGTTTGATTATGATGACTCTGCGATATGAGTAGACGAAGAAATATTGCTTTTGGCATTTAGTTGGAATAACTAAGAGTTACAACAACTACAGTAACAACAATAATACAACTAATACTATTGCAACTAAAATAACAACAGCATCAGCAGCAAGCAGCAATAACATTTTTCTAACTAACTCTATTCTATTTAACTCAAGTCAAGTCAACCAAGTCAAAGTGAATCGAAGCAAAAAAAAAAAAAAAAAAAAAAAAAATCCGTTTCTTTTCCGTTTTATTTTTTTCGCTTTCATACATTTCCAACATAAGCGTAGATCAATTGGAAATTCTATGGAGTATTTTGTTTCTTAAATATGAAAAAGGTCTTAAAATATAATTCTAAGAGACGAATTTTGCTCATTCCAAACCATTTGAAACATTTTCTATTTTTAGAAACAGCATTCATTCTATTTGCTAAACTACACTTGGGGATTTTAAATGTTATATATTGTCTAATATCAATTATTTTTATATAAAATAGTTTAAAATTTCCAAAGATCTAAAAATAGTTTTATTGGGTATTTATGGATGATTTGTATATAACAACAGCTTTTTGAAGATAATTAAAAAAAAAGTTTAAAAGTATTATATGATCTTAAATAAAATTATATTTTAGAGGAAACGAATGCAGACACTTTTTTTATTTTTTTGTTCGCTAGATAATTCTATTCATTGTCTAACTGAATACAAGTTTTATAAAAGCAAACAAAAATATTGGGATGTTTCTGTGTAGTTTACATTTATATAAGAATACCATTCCATGTACAATAAGAATACCATTTCTGCTCATCATTTTTTATTGCATTTCATCCATATTATTGTTATATATAAAATGAGAATCATATTATGATGCTACATGCAATTAAAATTATTTATAAACAAATTTCAATAATTGAAATGTTTTTTTGTAAAGATTACATTAAAATTAGTTAAAAGATTTTTCAAAAAAATTTCCTTCGAAAATTCAATGATTACACAAATTACTTTAAATTATTTTAAAATTGTTTAATTTTTTATTATTAAATCTTAAAGCATTTATGTTACATTATCTATTGCCCCACTTACAGAAATCTTCTTCAAGCGTATATTATCATAAACACATAAGGATTCTAATCTATTGGGTGGTATTTCCCATTTTTCTCATTTTTATTTTGCATTTTTGTTTTGTTACTCCACGGGCAAAACCACTACATACTAGAACAATTTTTTTCTAACTTATACATCAACTCTTGGTAGTATATTTTTCCTTTAAAAAACAAAAACAATAACTACGAACCCCTTAAAAACATAACAAACCCTTAAGCAATTAACTACGACTAAATATCTTGCCATATAACCATACAAACTAATATACAACCAAGCCAGCTTGCCTGGCAGTCAGTCAGTCAGTCACAGTCAGCCTTAGCTATTGAGAGTCCAAATAAAACCAAGAATACTTATAATACACTAACTCTAGACCAAAGCAACCTAGTAAAAATCGTTCATTCTATTTCGATTTACAATGCACACTTGGGGAATTTAAATTGAAAGTATGTTCTTCATATTCACACACACACACATACACACATATATATATTTTCATAAACATACACCTACAAAACTCCTTTAAACTTATACATACAAAAGATAGCATTGCATGCTTTTGGAAACCACTCATACGATAACAGAAAAAGTTTCCTTTGGTTTCTTAGGGATAGTAAGTTTTGTAGATTGTATATTTTTGTTGGCTGATATCATATGTTAGACCCTCATACCAAAACAAATGTAGATAATTACTACAAACACACATTTGTATGAATAAATCTTTATATGGTCCTTTATATATATATTTGTTTGAGTTCGCTGTACTACTACAAGACTATTTGTTTCTCAATACATACAAGTACAGGTTTTGTAAATTTTACTTTACTTTATATGTTTATGCATGTGTTAGTATAGTAACTTATATAAAATGCACACACATACATATGGAGGAAAAAAACTGAAAAAGTTTTGCAGGCAAAAGACCTTATCTCAATTTTAAAGAGCCTTAAGAAATTTTTGTTTTTGTTTCTGTAAAATGAAAGAAACAAATATTAAACACACATTTGTACATTCATGCACTTACATACCAATACAGGCTTACATCGATATTATAACCCTCAACATTAAAGCAAAAGTGATTCCCAATTCGATATAGTAAATTTCTTTTATGATATTAGATTTTCTCTAAATATTCAACTGCTATAAATTTTCCTGCCATCAAAGTTCACCTAAATATATTAACTCAATATATTACAATCATATTCCAGACAAAATATTTTATTATAAAAGATTTGGAATCACTGTCTTAAAGTAACCTCATGCTCTAAGGTATCTTTGTTATTTTTTTTTTTTGTTCTTTCTCTTACTTTACCAAAGTAGTACCATTTTTTCACCAAAAATTTCATTTGGGTTATGGGGATGCACATACTTGTATAATATGAGAAAGAAAAAATAGGAAACAAATAAAACCAACGATAAGATAATTTATTAAAATATTTAAACATATATCGTCCATTCCATGAACAATTTTTAAAGAATGTCAATTTTTTTTCGAAGGGTCATTCCATTTTGTTCATATTTGCTACGTATATAACCTATGCTGTCATTTAATATCATTTTTTTTATTTCTTTTTTTAAAATTCGAGAATTTACACACGGTTTACATTTTCCTAAAATTAAGAAAATGGAAGATGCAAAAATTGTGTAATTTTAAATATCAATATCTGTAAAAGTTATTAATGTTTTAAATTGAATATATAAGAGGAGTATGTCCACTGTAAAGATTGTACTTTAATATTATAATGTTATTATTCAAAAATGCAATGATAATACATTTTTTAATAAAGATAAAATCATAACATGGATGCATTTTTAAGAAATTTCGACCACTTGATTATATTTTTTTTAATCAATATTAAATAGAAATATTCTCTCGTGGAATCAACGATATATATTTGGTTTTCTTTTCTATTGACTTTAACACACATATATACATTTTTATATGAACTTTCTATATTTTTAAAATAAAGTATAAAATAAAAAGTTAATTTTTTGTTTTTGTATTTAAAATTGCTTCTTAGAAAATAAATCAACTTTAATAAAAGGAAATGTTTATATATTTGTACAATTTAAGACAATTAAGAAAAACATACAAAATCTTAGAAATAGGTTAAATACTAAAAATTGAACAAACGGTTAATAATTGTCTATACCAGCTGCACCTCTAAGCGATTTAGGCAGTTTTCCCTTTCCAACCTTTGCAAAGTTTGTGTGAAGTTTTTTAGGTAATTTTGTTTTTGTAATAAATTAGGTATCAATATTAATTAAAAAATGTTCTTATATAGAGAGCTGTCAAAGTTAAATATTTTTTTGTATAATTAAATAAGTAAAAATCCAATTTTCTGTAATTTTTGGTGTGTGTGTGTTTTTTTTTTGTCAAAAATGATTTTTCAATAAAAATTTTAAATGGAACCATCAACTTCATGCATATATATTTTCCTAAATTAAGCGCCACTTTCGATTTTTTCGATTTTTAATAAATAAAAAAAAAAAAATAATAAATCATTAAAATGTTCATGTAATATTTCCCTGAAATAATCGCCAAATTCAGATTTATTTTCAACTGTGTATTTTTATGTTATGCTTCATGCTAGAGTTGAGCACTAAACTATTAAGTCCTTGAATTCTGAATGTAGGACAAGCTGATAGTTCCTTTTGTATCGAAGCTAAATCTATGCAAAGTTTGGAACATAAATCTTGCTCTTTTTATTCTTTGAAACACAGAGAATCGATTTCATAGATAAAATGGAAAAATCTTAAAAAGTGTGACCTCCAATTTAAATACAATTTATAAAATTTATAACGATATGGGAAAAATAAATTTCCAAATCTCCAAAGCAAATGAAATATTTAATATTTTCTAAAATTTTGTATAAAATATTTCAGACCATTTACATATATAAAAGGATAAAATAATAGCATCCTTGGTAAACGATTATTATGAAATTATTTTATATTTATTTTAATAATACTATTCAACTCTGCTTTAACTTAATTAAAAGAAATCATAAAAATTTTATTATATTAAAACTTAGAATTTTTATTCCTTAATAAAAAAATATACATTTGTTGCAAATATAACAAGATATATTTCATTCAAATCAATTTCGATTTTATTCATTAATACGTAAAACATTCATTTCGAAATTACATACATATATTATAAAAATCACAAAATCATTAATTTTTATTTTTTTTTATAATTAATTTTAAATTTAATAAAAAAACATTTCATTTCAGTATTCAGATTGGTATTTATACTAAAATGTAAATCTTAGGAATATAATAATAATTTTTACTATAGAAAATTATTATCTTTATAACCATGTATGGTATGATTATTTCTTAATAGATGTTTCATTCGATTTAAATTCAATACATGATATATTTCACCATTCAACATATCACTTCAAAATGTATTTTCAAAATCAAACAGAAAGTGCAAGATTGAATGGCAAATAAATGAGTACAACTGCATGTTGCATAGACACACACATATACATACGAATGTATGTAAGTTGCCAAAAGGATTCGTGATGCCTTAAACAAAGACATTTACAGATTAAGACTGAAATACTTGTTGTTTTTTCATATCATCATTTCATCATCATCATCTTTAGTTTCTGCACATATCCAAACAAAAGGGAACACACTTATACAGACATATGTATATTCAACAGGAGATAAAACAAGAAAACAAAATACAAATAACAATATGAAAACAACATCATACCCAGTAAACCAAAGGTTTAAAAATATGAGAGATTAGTAATACCAAGTTTTTTTTTTTTTTTTTAACAAAAAATCATTTAGAATGTTTTAATGACCATTTCAAAAAAGGGACAATTTTCTTCAATTTTGAAAAAAAAAAAAAATCAAATAAGGTTTGAATTAACCTTCGATATTGAAACATTTGTTTGTTGGGTATACATTTCATGCTGTTGAAATATGTGTAGATGTGTATGTAAAAGTAAAGAATGACAAAGCAAAAAAAAAAAAATGTTAAAGAAAAGAAATGAACTAAACACAAATCACAAAATGTCCTTAGGAAAAGTTAAGAAGAATTTATAGCTGCCAGCAAATTGGATGGGTTCTCATTTCATTTTTGTTTGGTTTTGGTTTAGTTCAACATCATTGCCATCCTCCAAATCATTGTTGTCCTCTACATCATCATTATCATCATCGTCGTCGTCATCATCATTGTCAGTGTTGTTTTCGTTGTTGTTACTGTTACTGTTGCTGCTGCTGTTGCCCGGTTTCGTGTTATTCATGGTTTAGAGAGTATTGTTTTTATAACAGCCTTTTAGCTCTTTTAATCTTCTCCTCCCACACATATACGATCTTACATTTACATTCATACAATAATACGGTTTTGCTTGCCACAGCTTAAGGACAAGAGTAACCAATGTGTCGTCTCATACTTGTACGAATTAAATCATTTCGTTGATGAGACAGACGATAGCTGGCAAATGAAGAACAATAAATATATTCAACTCTTTTTTTTTTGTGTTATATTTTTAAGAAAACTAATTTTTTTTCTTTTGGTTTTAGGCTTAAAGGTGAATTAAGGTTTAATATTTTGTGGAATATTATAAAGGTCCCAATATATACAAATGGAATGATTTTTACAATTTATAGCTGTAGGATGACATGCATAAGATATGGTTAAAGTAAATTTACAATCTTGTAGTTAAAACTTTTTTTTTTAATTTTTATCTGTTGGTTTGTAAATTAATTGGTGCCAAATATCTTTTTATTAATGTAGGTATATTTTTGTGAATAAACAAAATAAAATTATTAGCTTTTAACATTAAAAGTTTCATATAGTACGTATTTTATTTATTATTTAAAAATAAATTAATTTTCTTTTAAAACTCAATAAAAACATTTAGAATTTTATGAAAAAATTCTTTGTATCTGTATTTTCTTCCATATATATACACACACACAAACAAGCATATAGTGACATTAACTTTTCTTTCAATTAAACATTGTTTAACCTTTCATTTTACCTCAGGTATATTAAAAATATTTCTACATTCTTGTGATAAACAAAAAACCTCACATATAAAAAAAGAATTATATGTAATAAATGAAATTCGGGCTGTTTTTTATACAAATACATGCACATATACATATATTATATGCTTATAAATATATTTGTGTATGTAGATGGATGTACATATATAAAAAAATATATAGCTCTCCTTTGATTCACTTCCTTGCCTAAGGCTTTAGTTAACATCAGTTCTCCCACCCAATACCCAAATTTACCAATAGCCACCCAAACCATAACAAAATAAACTGAATGGAAAGATATGACCAACTAAAATATTGAACATATGAACGAATGGATAACTTATGGTATACCTACACCTGACCCCCAAGAGCAAAAAAAAAAAAAAAAAAAAACACATCAAATGCATTTTTATATTATATGTATATATATAAGTTAAATATATGCTCTAGATGTTATTTGTCTGTATGCATACATACATAAAGAATATTTGAGAATATACAGTCATATATTAAATTAAATAGTGAAAGCTTTAGGGAATAAATATTTGATCCCATAGTGTTTTCTACAATTGAAGATAATACAAAAACTAAATGAATATAAGAAAAAAGATTCTTTTATCCTATTCAAAACAACAACGAAGAATTTCGTTAGGACCATAATATCGTCTTTTAAAAATTTTCTACTATGATTTCTATGCAGAATTTATTTGTGAAAAATTTCATTGAAGTTGTCATATATTCCAGGAAGACATTTGTATAGGACCTAGAAGTAATAAAAAAATAATGTCATGTTTATAATTGTATTATTAAAACTTCAAAAATGCAACTTTATAAAACAGATTTTTATTTACAGTTCTTTTCTAGGAAATGATTTTTTTCTAAAAAAAAAAAAAGAAATCTCCAGACTTTTAGGGATTATTACCTCCTATAGGTATCCAATGAAAGCTTAAAATACCTTTAATATATATTATTTATTTATGAGGTTCAAGCCTTAAGCACCCCATAGACACATACTGCATAAGATCCTCCGAATAAATATGTATTAGTAAAATTGAGAGAGCTTTTCTATACGTGTGTCATATACATCGCAAAGCTCTTTCAATTCTACTTATACATTCATATTGCATGAGATTATGTACCTTTAAAATTCGATGTTTATTAAAAAATATCTTTTTTTATGTTATATTTAGTATTTAGACTACCTCTGACATAAAAAATTGTTCATTGATTGCCAAAATTCTGTTTCTTATAGCATTTGAAATACTTTTATATATTAAAAATTATATAATTCAAATCTTTCAATTTTCATGTTATTTTCACTTGACATTGTCCAACTTCAATATTTTATCAGATTTTATATAATTTGTACCGAATTGATTAAAGAACAAAATTATATATGAAATAAAAAGATCTTTAGTGAATATATCTGTGGCAGCACCGAGCCTGCCTGTTTTACAAAACCAAGAGTCTGGCAACGCTTCAGAGAGAAGCAAACGAATTGACAGACGAAAGCAGAAATTAATTCCTCGAGTTGTATTCGCTGCTACACATGTAGCTTTCTAGTTTTTTATTTAAAGTAAATGTAAATCATTTATTTAATAAATTTTGAACTTTTTTTAAAAATATTTTTCCAGAGATGACTGAAGACGAATTGAAACATACAACGTTACTAATGTATTGAACCTCCCCAATATGATGTATTCTAAAGATATGTTCACATTAATCAAATATTTGACCAAATTTGCGTGATTAACAGTTTTACAAAAAAATTGTTTGGAGTTGTTTGATGTTGCAAATGTTTGGTAAGAGAAAATAGCGTCAAATAAGATATTCAAAAAATATTTAGCATTATGTTCAAATATTTGATTAGTTTGCTATTGTTGTGCTTATTTGAAATTTGTAGTGTTTTATTCCAGTTTTTCAAAGTAAAACTCTTTTAAAGTTTGTTTTATTTTATTAATCCTTTCATATGAATATTATTTCATAAAATCTTTTTTGTTGTAATCCAAATATTGTAAAAAATGGAACTATTTGTAGGTTTACCCAAATTTTGTTGCTTTTGTTATGCGCAACAATGTATATAAATTTTAAAAAGTGAATCGCATCTGCCGACTGTTCCATTGCTTTAAGAACATATCCTTTATTGTTCTATTTTACATGATCTTCTTGTTTTATATTAAAGTTAAATTTTAGTTTTTTCTTAACTTTTAACCAAAATCTATAGAAACTTTATTTCAAATAAAAAACAAATTTCACTTTGCCAAAATCTTTTGCTCTTGTGGTATTTCGTTTATACAATCTTTTTTTTTTTTGGGTTCACAACTTTTTTTTTATTTTTTTCTTCTAGTTCTTTTTTGTCCTTAACCAATTGAATTTTGGTTATGTTCTGATTTTAGGGCATTCAGTAAAATTACTTCTTTTTAGCCCAAAACCATAAACAAGGAAAGATGGCAAAACATCAACTCATGCTCAAAGGAATCAAATGCAAGTACACAAATACAACCACACACAAACTAACACATATTTACACATGCATACAAAGATTTGTAAAACGAGTATATTATACAGAGTTGTGCACGTATATAGCAATAAGACAAATTCGAGAGTCTCTACTACACATATTATTTCGTAGAGTTTAACTTGACTTATAACTATCGTATATAGATTATCCTTTTGCTATATAAAATATACATATTTCGTTTTTATTTTTGTTGTAGAGTTTAGTTTATGTTCATATCAGACCAACCTGAGGGTCTTATTGGAAATTTTCTTTCATTTATTTTTGTTTGTTGCTGGAAGTGTGTGATAGTTTTTTTCTTTGAGTGTAAGTATAGGTGGGATATATGAAAGATTGTTTTTATACATGTATTAGTGTATAAAAATGTATATATATGTGTGTGTGTATGCTGGCAGTATGCATATAATTGCCTAAAGTTATAAAATTCTATATGAAAGAACTTTAAGAATTTTAGTCAAAGTTTGCACATTATTAGTTGTAATAGAAAAGGTTTTGTTTAGTTATAGAAAATTTTATTACATTGATTTTTTGATATGTGGATTGAGTAAAAAAAAAAAATGATTATAAAGAAATATTAAATAATGATTTAAAAGAAACAAAGGAATCCAAAAAAATGAATCAATGATAGATATTCTTATACTACAATTTATGAGAGTTTGGATCCTGTTGCATCAGAAATTAATTAATGTAAATTTAAGAATTTCTATTGACTTATATTTAACAGGAGATAATTTGTTGACTCTAAATATCGCTGAACAGGTTTAAACTTATTAGGACACGAATATAAATCCTTTTAAAAGTTTTAATTAAGCAGAACTGAAGAATATTCCCATATTCCCATAAAATTTTTTCATTCCCTTCATATAAATAAACTAAAAAATGTATAAAATTTAAATCAATATAAAAATTTTATTTCTTTCCTGCTATAAAATATTTGTAAACTTTTCTTTTATAATTGTAAATTTTTACAAAATTTTACAGGAATAAATATACATGGTATATTGTTATGTATGTAAGTAGGAATACAAGAATATTCCCAAATTTTTCACTAATGAATGTGAAAATCTTTTGATTAGCGATGTGTATTGAAAATTACAATTTTTTAAAAGTAAATAAAAAAAAGAAAAACTGTTAAAGGAATAGAGTAAATAACTAAACAATGGCAATATGTTATTGAAACACATATTGTGTATGATTTGATTTCATTGTATATTACTGTGTGTGTAATGTTCGAACATGTAGATTTAACATTAGTAGAATATTGTTCCCATAAAACAATACATTAATTGGTTGTTCAACAAAAACTAATAATTACTTACAAAGAACTGCTATTTCATAGAAGTTATGTTTCAAGGTATGTAAATTTTAGAAACTAAAAAGTTTTTGTATGTATCGAACTAAAGATGGACTAATGGAAATACAAGCATAAATGAATGTTAGTTTATTGCGTATGTGTTATTTGTTTTTTTCATAATTAATATTATTCATACGTAACTGATCTTTTTTATCTTGAAAATGAAAAAACTCTGCAACTTTTAATCGGTTGGTTTGATTTACAAAAATAATTGAGAAAGAACTGAACTAAGATTTAAAGAAATTACGGTGAATTTTCCAGCGAAAATTATTTGAAAACTATAGGAGATAAGAAACACGTGCAATTATGTTTTTCGTAGAACTTTTAGGAAATGAAAATATTTTTTAAGCTGAGTATGAAACAGAAATTTGGTATGTGATGAAAAATTTTCTTTACAAGGTGCGCTTCTGAAGGTTAGATGGTGTTACCATGATAAGTTTAAAACTATTCACTCCTCTTTTTGCAATCCTAACAGACGTTATGTTTTAATTAATAATTTTGACTCATTTTAATAAAAATATGTTTGTGATAAAAAAAATTCTTGTTACAGTTAAAAAATTTTGTAAACGTAAATTGCCTTGTTGTCTCCGATTGACGACACAAATGAAAAGGCTATGGACTTTAATTGAGCACCAGCTGAATGAAAAACGTATTTTTCGAGCCACTACACTCTTCATCAGTATTCGCAGTATATTATCCATTTGTGATTCGTTGAAAACTAAACAACAGTTTTATCATATATATACAATTAAAATTTTATTACAATTGACTAAAAATAAAATTTTATAAATATGAAAATGTATTATCTATTAAATACATTCAATATTTTTCTCTTGTTCTTAAATATATTTTATTTTTGAGACATATTAATATAATAATTACTATAACTATAAAATATTATAGATAAATATGTTTTCTATAAATATGGTTGAAAAATTAATTAATTTTTTGTTTTTTAATATGTTTTCTTCCCATGGTTAACATTCATTAATAGTGTATCATGATAACAATATTTCTGCTTTAGTTTTATCATTTAATGTTTATATTAAAAAGACTGACTTTTAGATGTTTTTACCAAAAATAAAATTTTAATAATATGAAATCATTATTTCTCCAATTATTTATGTGATAAATCTGTTTCCTTCTTCTTAAATAATATTTTGTATTCATACCACATGGTTCAAGATCAAAGAATTATTCCCGTAACAATAAAATATTATAAATATGATTGAAAAATTCATACTTAAATTCTTTTAATATATTTTTTAATTTTAAATGTTGTCTTCCTCCTTCAAACCAATCTCAGTTTAGTTGATATATGTTTTATTTGTAATAAAACATATTGATAACTTATATTAAGGGATTAATTTTATTAAAAAATAAATTATATGGCACAAATACATAATATTAGTTAGTGACCAAATACTATAATATAAAATATTTTATAAAAATACAAATTTTGCATTAATGTGTTTGTTTGATAAGATGGATTAATTAAATGACAAAATTTAATAACAATATGATTAGATTGGGATATGATAATATGGGGTAATAATATGAGAGAATGGAATAATAATATGATAGAATATAAATATACCAGCGAAAAAGGGACTGAAAAAGAGCTGAAATAGTCATGAATTTAACATTGTGTTGGCATTGGAAGAAATTATTTAGTGGTGAAAAAAAGCTACGGAAGTTCTTGTTTTATGCTTCTTATTCAATTCTTTTGAAATACTTTCTTTAAAACTATGTTTAAGAAATTTGTTTTACAAAATTCAGTTTCAGACTTATAATGTAAATTCATTAAAATTTATAAAATTTTAATTTTCTTAGAAATTATTAACTTTTTTTCCAGCTAAATTTTAATTTCTTTTCACTTTTTTTCGAAATAATTATTACAAACTACCAAAAAAGTTTGAAATGTTCACTTTGTTTTACTTTTGAAGTGGTGAAAATGTTCTTTTTTGGAAGCTCTTTATCGTTTTTTTGCTGGGATGTTAAAATAATAATAACAATAATAATAACAATAATAATAAAATGAAGGTACATAATCTGAGAATGGGTTAATATAGTTAATAATATGAATAATTTGAAGCAAACAAACCTTAAAATCGGACACATGTTATGAAGTGAAAATGAAATCATAAAGAAAAATTAGTAATGACAATATTATGTTGCTCCTAAATTATGGTCAATAAAAACTCAATATCGTTCGGCATGTGTATATTATCAATAATTTCATATTTTTTCTGTCTATTGTCATGAATTGATCATAATATGTTTTGCTTAAAGTTATTAGTGTAATACTTTTACATATTTTTTAATGATTATAATCAGAATTTGTAAAATAAAAAATTAGAAACAAAGAAATTCTGGGAACGGAAACATTTCCTAACTAAAACCTGTAAAAATATTAGAAGATGGCAATATTACATTTAATTTTCTGTTTCAATAATTAGAGTTTAAGAGAATGATTTAACAAAAGCTTTTCATTAGCATTACTTGCTACAATTAAATACATATTTGTAATTGTTAAAAAAAAATATGATTATGCATATAACACACATACAAATTTACAAAACACTTTTCAACGAATTTTAAGTTATATGTATGTTACAAACATATATGTATATAAGTATAAGTAGATGTATTAATAAATATCTACTTACATATCCATATGTAAGTTCTGGAATATTTAAATTTACATATGTACATATAAAATTACTGTTTCAATGTGGTAGTGAATTTGTAAATGTCCATTATATTTCTATAGAGTTTAATTGGTCATATCAGGCTATTTTAATGTATTATATGCTCTGCCAGATATTAACTCAAATACACACAATTATATACCGAAGAGAAGACAGACAGACAAACATTAAATAAAGTTAAATTGTTCATTTGTATATTCAAATCATATATTTTTATACATATATACATAAGTATGTAAACACACATACTTTTGTGTGTTCTCGTATTTGTAAGCATCTGCGTTTGATTGCATATACAAACATATTTACATATACATACATATGTATGTAGTGTTTAATTTTATACATACATTTATACATATTTTGTATGCATTTATGCTTAAATATACTTAAACGTATTACATATACATATGTATTTAAGTTTACATTTATGTGTATTTTATATATATATAGTACGTTTGTGTGTGTGTGTGTTTGTATATGATTTTATATCATAAAGTGTTTGGCTTGTTTAACTGACTTCAACACCTTACGTGCGAAAATGGTTGGTAAATGTGTTAATTATCTTTTAATTACTTTAATGAATCTTTGGTTTTTTTTCATACATACACACAAACAAACATTTGCATATGAACACATTAGTATACTTATATGTGTAAATATTATTTATAATAGCCACAGAAAAAATAAATTTACTTATAATCGTGATGACATTTAAAATATCCTTTTTTAACCAAAAATAAATATTTTAACTCAATTTATTTTTTTATTCATATTGTACGTGAATTAATAAATTTATTTAATGTGGCCAGAGATTTATTTTATAAGTTTTCATAGTCTTAAAGCATATTAAGTTTTCCATTAAAAGTCTTAAGTTTGACGTTAAAAAGGCTGACTATTAAATTAACAGGAGAGTATTAATGTTTTAATAATAATGACATAGAGAAACACTTGTAGTGCGACACAGGGCTTCTCAGTCAATTCGTATATAAGTTATTAATAAGTAATAAGTTTATAATCCAGTTTTTTTTTTAATTGACTTTAGTTCTCGAGAAAAAAATTACGATTTGTAAAATTAGGGAGGTTTCGAGGTATACTTCAATATATTAAGTGTACATCGAAAACCACAAATGATTTCTTCAAGTCATTATTTCATAACTTTTTAATACAGCCAACAAATATGGTACATCAATCATACAAATTTTTAGAATTTGAAAATAATCAAAATTAAATTGTTTAGTTTTTAATTATAAATACAAATTTGTTTCAAATACAATAATAATAAAATATTCCTATCAATTCCTTAAATTTGATTTAATTTACAATTTAATGATGATATACATACATACATACATACATACATACATACATACATACTTACATACATACATACATTTTTTAATTACATCGAAATATTGAAAAAAAAAAAAAATTACTATATTTAAAAATTGATTTGTAATGCTATCTAAATTATTTTGATTCTATATACTAAGTAAGAAATAATATTAAAAATTTGTTGTTTGCACAATAATCACTCTTAGAAAAAAGCTTTTAATTTCTCTTTTTATAAAATATATAGTTACTTCATTTAAATTGTTCTAACTGATCATTAATACACATTGGGCCTTGTCCTACATGTCATTCAATCATTTAAAATTTCATTTACGTCTTTCAAATGCAAAGAAAAACAAAAAAAAAAAAACCCTGTTGCTTATGTAAGAAATCGAAGAAGAAAAAAACTCTTTATTAAACAATATTAAGGCTTTTGTTGTGCAAATGAAAAGAAAACGTCAATAATAATGGTCATATGTATAGAATTTAAACTACTAAACAGTAGTCATAGGAAGATACACACATTAAGAAAAAATCGAAATAAACAAACTGAAATTCCCAAACACAAAAAAATGGAAACTTGAAACTAAAGAAACTGACTGACTAAGTTTTCATTGGCACAAAAAATAAGGAAAACAGATCAGTCTGCTAGAAAGAAAGGAAAAATATACAACAACAGACAATTGTTTTTCTTTCCATTGTTTCAGAAACCATCAACAAAATGCAGTAGGTAGGCCAAATACCACAAAAAAGGAATAATTTCTTAACATAGACAACTCAACTTCAATAAGAAGCATGAACATGAAAAAGAAATACTAGAACTAACAAGAACATCCAACAACTCCATCATCATCAACAGTCATGTCTATTGCTACATTCGGAATGAAAAGTACGACTTTATCATTAACAACATGAGCCCACCACACATCACAATTGTTTTTTTTTTGTTTCAAGACTAAACTGTATGAGTTGCATGAATGCATAAAAAGCATGCATGTTAACTATATGCTATATACTAACATATAAACTCATATCTTCATTATAATTTTTTCCGACTTCTGTTCTTCGTTTTTTTTTCTATTTCATCTATTCTAATACTACAACATTTTCGCTTGTACATATTCTGCTCACTTTATTCTTTCCTCGTCATGTTTAATTTTGTGGCTAAAAACAACAGCAACAATAATAGAGGAAAGAATAAGAACAACAACTGGAAAAAATATTCTTCAATCTTGTATATGCCAAATGCATTCATACATACATTATTTGCATGAAATCGTTAAGGATATCATCACTTTTTAAAGAGTTTTGCAAAAAAA
>MINK01173352.1:0-14814 GCA_001735545.1 Phormia regina
TTGAAAAAATCATATCCCAGATAGGAATCTTTGGAGGATCTCCCACTGCCCCTCTGACCTGTTATACTACTCTAAATCAACTCAAAAGCACCTCACCTATGATTATTTCATTGTGACATCTCTAACGCTTTTCAAGTTACAGAATTATTTCCAAATAAATGGTTTTGGAACCACTTTCTGCTGTAGTAATCAGTGTTGCCGTTTAGTTTGATATATTTGATATTTTTTAACTTTCAAACACTTTGATTTAGGTAAAAATCGGCTCTTAAATAAAGTTCCTGAGCAAATGTAAGAAAAAGCTGCAAATATTTATTATACAATATAAATGAATTTATAATAACTTTTTATAAAAAAATCGATTAAAATAATATCTCGGCCCTTGGAATTGTTCGAAAATATGATTTTGTTTAATTGAAAATTTTACCGGAAATATTGGGAATTCCTGGGAATATTCCCCGTTTCCCGGGAAGTTAAAAAGTCCAAAGAATACCCAAGACCCTACCCAAGATTAGACAATAATTTCTCGGGATTCTGCTTAAGTACTTTTAAAGTAATACACATGGTTGACCACTAACTGAAAAGGTAACGGTATAGGTATTTCAAATTATTTCCTTAACGGTAATTTTGCATTATCAGCATTTCGAGTTATTTCGATAATTATATGTAAAAAGTAACGGTTGTTTCAGAAATATGAAATTTAGTGAAGTATTATAAGGTTCGTGGGATAACCATTCTTAAACCGAACTATTACGGAAATGTAAACTTTTGTTAAATATTATAAAATTCGTGGGATAACCATTCTTAAACCGAAATATTAGGATAAAGGTATTTTAATGTTATCGCTTGTTCAAGCTATTTCGGTAACGATTTTTCGGTTAATCGGTATTTTTGTTATTATGTTATAAATCATAGAAAACATATAGAAGTCCATTATGCTCTCAAAAAAACTTAACTCTTCTCTCAAAAAATTATAAATCATTGTATGTGTTAGTAGAACTTCCTACAGAAATAAATTATACCTGTGAAGAGAGTAACTCTTCTAGTTGTATAAATCCGCCTTAATATGTTACAGGCGCGGATCTAGCACAAGCTTTTGGGGGAGGAAAATAGAATGATTTTCATAACTATTTCCTGAAATTTTATTATTTAGTACAAATTCTTCACTAAGAGTTTCCATTTTGGGGAGGGAAATTTCCCTTTTACCCTCCCCGTGGATGTGTTAAGATTTTGATTATTTTTTTATATATATATTTACGACAAAAATTAATCAATCTTCTTCTATTACATTTTTCAGACGAATACGATCCGTATGGACCAAATTTAAACGAAGGTGACATCAATGAATTGGATGATCCCGAGACAATGCCTAGACTATTTCAAGGTGACATTGCTATCGATCCCTTCACATATATTACATTACGTTTAGGTGTAAATCCCACAAGACATCCGAAACGTTTATGGCCAAATGGTACAATACCATATGAAATCAGTCATCTATACGAAGATCACGAGAGAAAAACTATTGAACAAGTTTTACAAACTTTTAATTCATTGACCTGTATAAAGTTTATACCCTACGATGGTGAAGAAGAAGATTATATACTTATCTCACCACCAGAAGATGGTCCTCAAGGTTGTTGGTCTTATGTGGGTAGAAAGGGTGGTGAACAAATTGTCTCATTACAGAGACCAGATGGAACGAGTGCTCATTGTTTTAGCAGTGAAGGACGTATAATGCATGAACTCATGCATGCTATTGGTATATATCACGAACAATCACGTGCTGATCGTGATAATTACGTTAAAATACATTGGGATAATATAGTGCCCAAATTTCGTAAAAACTTTAAATTGATTTCCAAAAAACGCGGAAAATATGCCTTCGACTATGATTACAATTCGGTCATGCATTATGGTGAATATTATTTTAGTAAGCAGAAGGGCAAAAAACCGACCATGACACCATTACAGCCGGGCGTCCGTATTGGGCAACGTAAAACGTTAAGTAAAACGGATTGTTTGAAAATCAACGATTTGTATGGCTGTTTAAAGGGGCGACATGCCAAAATGTATCGAAGTTTTTGTTATTTATTAGGTTTGTAATTTATTTGAATACACGATTAATTTGTTATATACATATGTATGTAGTTAAGTAAATCATATTGATTTTTTTGTTATTTATTTTAACGATTAGAAAAAAAAAACAAACAAATAATTTAATAATATGTATTGTAAAATTAATGATTATTATATCTATTATATTAAATAATTATAACAGAAATAAAAATAATTTTATTTTTTCTTTTTATTTATTTGGGTTGAACATCTTTACTCCAACGATTATATTAGACTCCAGTACTTTAAAAGCAAGATTCACCATGCAGGTTTAATAACTTTAAACCATTGAGAGAATTTTCTTTCCCATAATTTGTTTTTCTAAATTTCGTACAACAATAAATACTTGTAATAAAAATCCCAACAAAAATAAGTTCTTGTTTAAATGTTAATGCGTTGAAGATTCAAAACTTTTTCCTCTGCGTTTTTTTTTTTTTTTTTCTTTACCAAAATTTCAATGAAATTACTTTTTATATTTATAATATTTTTAAAAATTTGAATAAACTATTGCATAGCTTTAGGCATTATATTACAAATAAAATACTAAATAAACACTACCTATAAATAAAAACATTAGATGGCGCTACGCAATAGTAATGGTATTCAGTATTTTAAAATTAAGATTTGAGTGCGTATTAAATAGAGTTGTGTCGTTCATTTACGAATCGTTTCAATTCAAAGATTCTGTAAAATTAACGATCTTTTTTTTTTATTTATTTAGTTATTTTTTTATATAGGTACTTAACAAAATTTTGGCGGATTATAATATTTTTTGTACTTAATATATTTTGCTTCTTAAAAATATTTTAATTTATTTATTATCCATTAATAAACTTATTCTCATTAATTGTTAGATATTCATTATGACTCTATTTAAACTACTACTTAGCTTCGTATAGGTGCTAAGTAGTAGTTAAAATAGAATTTTTTGTTATAACACACGTCAATTTTTTGCCATAATAAAAATTGATTACGCATAGGAAAAAGTCTATCATAGCCGGAAATGTAGGAAAAAGGAATCATTTCTTAAGATACTTTCAATATATCGGTATGTCAAAAAATCCGATAAAATAATCCTAAAGAAATTTAGACTGTAATACATATCTATTACCAATTATTACCTTCATGAAATTCATGATGACTTCAATCTTCTATAAATAAAAAAAAATAATAAATATTTTTTTACCATCAATGAATTTGTATTCAAAATAAGTAACGCACTGTCTATACTAGCCTTTTTCTTGTTGGCTCATGAACAAAACGTCGGCAGAGATTTACACACAATTTTTTTCCATTTTGTTTTGAGTGGGCAGAACATTTGTCGAACAAATCATCAAATCATCATTTTTTGTTTGCCGACAGTGTCACTTCGATACTTTTACATTCAGCGCCTCTTCTTCCGCATACACAATGACGATTGATGGCAGGCATGGTTGTTCGAACAATTGTGCGAACAAGAACAAAACAGGAACATGTTTATGCGCACATGCATTTGGATAGTGTATCCAAATGCATGTGTAAATATTTTATATTTGTAAATTACTTACTCTCGAAAAAATATCGTGATAAGTGTTAATTGCAAATAAAAAGTACAGCGTTGCCAATTCCTTTTACGTTTACAGAAATTTCGATGATAATAATTTAATTTTTTCCATTTGCCATTACATATAAGGAAATATATTTCTTTGTGCAACACTAACATCATGTTAATGGTAAATGTAGACCGTACAACTTTATGTTAATGTTAGTTTTTTCGATGTTTAAATACAGTTGTTAAAGCAAATGTTAACTCTACGTCTCCACAAAGAAATTTTTATTTCCTAACATAAGAAATAACGCAGGCAGAATAGCGGGAACAAAGTGTTATTTCCAACTTTATGTTACGTTGAGTCTACATTAGAGACATTTTTATCAAAACAAACGTCAAATTTTTGTTTAAGTATCAGATAGTTTTTTTATTTCTTTCAATTATAGGGGAAAACGAATATCATAACAAATCATATAAAAAGTACCAACAACAATCAGGATGGCATTTTTTACCAACCATTATCAAGACAAAGTTGTCAGAGCTAGAGCGCAGACAATTTTCTTTTAACACAGCAATAATACTGACAAATTCAGACTACATTAGACAATTTTTTGACACCAAGCATCATACACAATGTTTTTTGCTAACACACACAAGGAAATTATTGCATGTGCGTAGAATGCAACAACAAAACAGTGAGAAAACAAGAAATTCACATAAATGCATGTGCGCCATATTAAAAACATTAAAAATTGAGCATATAATTTTAACATCGCCTCTAGTGAAGATTACCCGTTATTTGCGCGTTATTTTTATTTGCAATAATCGTGGTATAAACGTTATAATTATTTTTCAGCGTTTTTTTAAACATTTAGCGCAAAATAGATTGCACAATAGATTTCTTTACGGCCAGACTTAACTTTACCAAACGAGAGATAGAATTTGAGAATTGTGGACAAAAATGTCTACGTGTAGACTATGGGTAATAAAAAAATCTTATGAGTGTTTTTAAAAAAATATTTCATTGAGACATAAGATCATAAGAGACACAAAAATCTTTTAAGATGATGTGCCAAAAATATACGCATACATACGAACGTTTGAAAATTAAATAAGAAATATTTTTTTTATATTTTTTTCCTTTTAACAATTATTTTATATAAAAATGTATATATTTTTATTAAAATTGTGATAAAATCCAATTTTTTAACATAATACAAACAAAATAATTATCTTCTGATGATGTTATCTTAAATATCACACTAATGTTTAGTCATTTTGTTAAAGTTATTGCTATAATCAATTTTCACACAAAAAAGTTATAAAATCGAATATTTTAAACCATTTTTATGTTTAAAAAATTTATTAAAATTTCCAGGATATGAAAGAAGAGAAAACATAAAAGATTTAGTTTTCATGTACATTGAATTTGAATTTGTAAATATAAAAAATACAGAAAAAAGTTTGTATTAAAGTACATTAATTTGTTTCAATTACAAATTTTCCTCTTTATTAAAAAGTAATACATTTTATTAATCTTTATCTAATTATTCATTTGAAATAATACATAAATTCAATTTATTTAAATGTAGTATTGTTTCATTCCATTTCGTACCTCATAAATACAACTCTACGTTATTAGTACAATAAACTACAACGATGTGCAAAAAAGTAAATATGAAAAAATTATCGTGTCATGCGTCATTCCACTTTTGGACGAGGTTAGGTAAGAACGTCTGCGGTTCTTCGCGTTGGTGCACGAGTTTTTGAAGGAAAAAAATATAAGCAAGAAATAATAAAAAAAATTAGTGTGATATATAGTATTAATTTTAAATCTTCAATATGTTTAAATTATTAGTGCCTTTGCTTGCTAAAAACTCGTGTTACGAAAATGCGAATATTAAAGCCGCATATTGTATTAAAAATTCTTTAATTTCATCATCTACCAAAAATGTGATGGACAATTTAACACTAAGACGCCATTTTCTTTTTTCAACAACCAACAGAAAAACCATTCAAGCTTTTCCCACAATACCTCAACATCAATTAGGAGTTAGTAACCGCCGCTATTTAGGACAACATCTAGAGCTCCTTCCCACAAATAAAGTTATTAAACAATTTAATAGAGAATTTAATCGCTCTAGCGTGTTACCAGTGGAATCTACAGCGGTCGACGAGACAACTCTTAAGGAAAAGTCTAAAGTGCAAGAAACCAAAAGGGATTCATTTAATAGAAGACAAACATCTTTATATCAAGAAGACTACTCAGACGAAGAAAACATATTCGGTAAAATGTAAGTATAATTAAAAATATTTTTTTTAATGAAAAAAAAATGTGTGTAAATTGTCTACACCATTTTGTAGGTTACTTAGTTGGTATTTTACTTGGTGATATATTTTTATTTAAAATTTTGTGTGTATACTAAAAGTTTTATGGTTTTTTCCCCTATAATGTATTCTGCTTTGTGCTACATTTCTTCCCTTGTTTGTTAAACATGTGTTTGTTAACTTGGAATAAAAGCAAGAAATGGACGCAATAATACAAATGTAAAAAAATTAACCCTTAAAGGGTGCTGTATACACATTTATTTATTTTTTTCTAAGTATTATAGATCAAACCGATTAGGCCTTAACAACAAAATCTAAAAGTTATGAAAGTAATTTAATACATTTCCTCATTATTGTGTATTTGTGCTCTTTTTACTGGAACTACCTGTTTAAGTTTCACTTTTCTACCTTATACCCGCCTGGTTCTACATTTTTTTTATTTTCAGTAAATGCGTCATATCAAAAACCAGACATGTACATAATACACGTTTTTTGCATTTGCCTCGTGTTTTATTTTATATTTTGTTTTGCGTCCACTTTCGTATCTATATAAATTTCTTTATCTTTTGAGTAGTTTTCTTATTCTGCTTTTATTGCTTTATTCGTTATTTCTCATTATATAAAATCAGTGGCAAAATCTTTTTTAAATTTTAATTATTGTGTTTGCCAACTCGACATAATTTGTGTAAATACAAATTGTTGTTTGTGTATTGTTTTTTTTTTTTCTTAGAAATTTGCCATGATAGACATGTTTTTATACCTGCTATTCATAGCTGTCGCTCTAATCTTGTAGTTTATGACCACTCTTTGGCATTTTGTTGTCAGATGAAAGGCAGACGGGAAAAAAGAAGCAAAAAATATTTACGCTCTGATGTGCAAAGCACAGTGGGAAATGTATTTCATCTTAGAAAGAGAACAATACTTTGGTAGAGAATAAAATAAATTTAGGGTAACGTATCTTGTAAATATTGTTCAAAGTTAAAACGTAATATACATTTTTGAGTTATATCACGTTCTTTTTGGTTAGGTGGATTTGGTTGTGGAATATAGAACGCAATTTTCAGATGAACATGAATACCAAGTATCCTTGCATTTGTTTTATACTCCTTGCTTGTTTTTAGATTTGAAACATATTAGTCCATTGTATTTTTAAGTCCAAGGATTAAGAAGCCCAAGCCGTTACTTATATACAAATCCTTTCAACTCAGCTTGCTATAAAATTTATTATGGCATATGTAACCATAATCTCTACTATAAATGTCAAATGAGAATTTCGGGTCTTTTTTACTTCATTTTACCTCTAGTAAATCTACTATATTCTCAAAAATATGCAACACTTTCTGGCTAATAATTTATTAGAGACAGGATACAATACTAAAATGTTTATTTTATAGATTTATAATTGTTAAAGTTATTTCCTTATTCATTCAGGGCTCGCGTCAAATATAAAAGAAAAATTTAATTTAATTTATTGATTTAGGAACCCCAGGGTACTTAGAAATAAATAATTTTTTCAATAAAAATATTAAAAATTTTGATTTTTAATCTTTGCCTGGGTTCACACACAGCAATTCTTCTTTCCACAATTCTAGGAGAGGAGGAGGAGAAAATACTAAGCTTTTACATTCTTATTTCTCTCGTCTACAAAGTCGTAATTGCGGCAAGAAAAATTGATGTGTGCTGGCGCGGATATAGCTCATTTTTCTGGGGGGAGGAATATAGAATGATTTTCAAAACTATTTCTTTTAAATTAATGATTTAGTACATGTTTTGCATTAAGATTTTTCATTTTGGGAGGAAAATTTCCCTTTTTCTTTCCCCGTGGATTCCCGCCTGTCAGTATGTGAAACCACCCGATATTAGAAGAATAATTGAAAAAGTATTTGGAATAGTTTTTGTCTTTAATAAATCTTTTAATAGACCATATTTCACTCTTTTTTTTTTAGTAATAATTACAAAGTTTTTTTCAGTAGTTATCATTCAAATTCTTATCTTCTTCAATTAATATAGAAATACTAATTTTATTTTACTAAAATAATCTTATCAAAATATATTCGCCACAAGGTTAGGTATTCATTCACTTAATATATGTTAATTAAGTTATTAATAAAACCGAAGTATTCAAATTGATTGATTTTACCACATAAAAAAAGTTTTGAAACTTTTTAATATCTTAATCTATACAATACATACCTTCAATATTCCTACTTCTGTGCACTTTAATGCAATTTGTTTAAACTTAATATATAAATCAGATTTATTGCATGTTATATTCTCTCTTAGACAATTATTTATATTACCCTTAATTTAAAAATAAAACTACAAATATTTATACATACATATGTACATGCATATATAAAAGACAACTTAAATATACACGCGACAATCAAGAAATCCAAGTACATAATTTTTATAAATTTACATTTAAAGCAAATCAAATGTTCATAGAAAAATAAACAAAACTATAGAATACACAATATCATTACAACGAACGGTACCAACAACCAGATGGTATATAATTTTTCATTAATTTCTAATTTAAACAGGCAACAAACATGCAAACACAATTTAAAACCTATAGATGTAATAATAAACTAAATTTGTGAACACAAATAAATTTAATATTAACCATCAAATCATTATGTATTTTAAAAATGTATTAATGTTGTAAAAAATGAAAAGCAAAAATAAAAAAAATATACATATGTATATTCATGTTGAGATTAAGAACATTTTGTAATAAAAAAAAAATGAAATGAAGAATAAAAATTTGTAGTTTGTTTGCTCATTTACTAAATTTCGAACACATTCTTTTTAAAGATTTCAAACAGTTCAGAGGAAATTGGTTTTGAGATTTAGAAAAAATTGAAAAAATATATTGTAGATTGATTTAAAAAATGACAAAAATTAAAGATAAATATTCCAGCAGCCCTAAAAGATCTAGAAAAAGGCATAGTTTTATATACAAATTGTTTTTATTTTTCTATTAGTTATGAATGAAAATCTTTTTTTGTTTAATTTTTAGGGCTCCTCATGACAGAACTTATGGTGGAAACCGTGGTGGACGTGAAGAACGTGGAGGTGGTTCAGGCGGTGGCAACCGTTATGGCAACAGAGGAGGCGCTGGCGGCAGTGGTGGCGACTATCATGGTGTACGCAAGGGCCGTGTTGAAAAGGGAGGCCGTGGCAATGACCGTGGAGGTCGTGGAGGTTTCGGTGGTGGTGGTTTTGGAGACCGTCGCGGTGGCAATGGTGGTGGTAATACCCAAGATTTGTCTTTACGCGATGTTGATTTCAGCAATTTGCCTCCTTTCAAAAAGGACTTTTACAAAGAACACCCTATTGTTGCAAACCGCTCCCCCTATGAAGTGCAACGCTATCGTGAAGAACATGAAATTACCGTACGCGGTAATGCTCCCAATCCTATACAAGCATTCGATGAAGCCTACTTCCCCGATTACTGCATGAAGGAAATTCGCCGTCAAGGCTACAAAGCACCCACAGCAATTCAAGCTCAAGGTTGGCCCATTGCTATGAGTGGCCACAATTTTGTGGGTATTGCCAAGACCGGTTCGGGCAAGACTTTGGGTTATATTTTACCCGCCATCGTACACATTAACAACCAAGCACCTTTGCAAAGAGGAGATGGTCCCATTGCCTTGGTATTGGCACCAACTCGTGAATTAGCTCAACAAATTCAACAAGTTGCCACTGAGTTTGGTTCATCTTCGTATGTACGTAACACTTGTGTGTTCGGTGGTGCCCCCAAAGGTGGTCAAATGCGTGATTTGCAACGTGGCTGTGAAATTGTTATTGCCACTCCAGGTCGTTTGATTGATTTCTTGGCCGCTGGTGCTACAAATTTGAAACGTTGCACCTATTTGGTTTTGGATGAAGCCGATCGTATGTTGGACATGGGTTTCGAACCTCAAATTCGTAAGATTATTTCCCAGATTCGTCCCGATCGTCAAACTCTTATGTGGTCCGCCACCTGGCCCAAAGAAGTCAAACAATTGGCTGAAGATTTTCTCGGCAATTATATACAAATCAACATTGGATCTTTGGAATTGTCAGCCAATCACAATATTCGTCAAGTAGTAGATGTTTGCGATGAAAATGACAAAGAAGAAAAGTAAGTGTTTATTTAAATACATTTCATTTAGAAAATATATTTTTGGACATAAACAATTGACAAATGAATTTATTAACATTTTTAAACATTTTTAATTTATTTATTTATTTATTATTTTTTTCTTTACAGACTTAAATCTCTGCTTTCGGAAATTTATGATACCAGCGAAAATCCTGGTAAAATTATTATTTTTGTTGAAACCAAACGTCGTGTCGATCATTTAGTACGTTTCATACGTAGTTTCGGTGTACGCTGTGGCGCTATTCACGGTGACAAATCACAATCTGAACGTGATTTTGTTTTACGTGAATTCCGCTCTGGCAAATCCAACATTTTGGTAGCTACCGATGTAGCTGCTCGTGGTTTAGGTAAGTCTTTTTGTAGCTTCTTTATCAGTTCAAACATGCATTTTCTATTTATCTTGGTTTTCTTCATTCTTCATAAATCATGCTCATATTTTTACTGTAATGGCTAAAAAATAGAAAAGTTTTTCTAAAATGATAAAATGTGTCGTAAAATTTGAAATTCAAATGTACTTTTTTTGTATCTTAAATTTAAAACAATTTCATGTTTAATAATTGTATTTAAAAAATAATATTTGCATTTCAAATTTGACACTTTTATTACATTTAGTATTGGTTTGTAGATTTTTTACAATTCACTATTCATAACGTTTAACACTCAGCCGCTCTGAGCTTCATTTGAAAAGTTGTATACAAAATAATAGCCATTTTTATTAGCAACTACTCACTTAGATTTAATTATAAGATCTCTCTTTTAACATGACTTATTAATATACTTACGGAATATTTTTCTCCTTTTCCCCTTATCATTTTCCCCCCAAAACACTGTTTTGTTTTTGTTTCTTCCACAAAAAAAAAATCTTTTTCCGTTTCGTTCACAGAGGCCATAAATGGTTGCATGGTGGGGATAAAATGTCAGCTAGTAATCTGAAATTGTTAAAGAATTTTAAAATGGAAATTTTGAAACTAAACTAAACTAAACATTGCAATGTGAAAGTTGTCAATGATGTGCATTATTTAAAAGTAAAGCGGCGGCAAGCGGATAGGCGGCAACACTTTTTTACCACATGGCCATTGGAAAAAAGGGTATGTCGTAGTACCGTAACACCACCGCTACCAAACAGAATGCTTTATATCGTTGTAAAAAATACATGTAGTAAAGTAAAGAAGGAGGAGGTATATTATAAACGAGGCAGGAAAAAAATGTAGTTACGCTTTTGTATGATGGTGTCACAAATTATAGCAGAGCGTAGCAGTAGCATTATTTTTCATATGCACAGATGCAGTTAGTAAATCTACATGCTCACAAAAATATACCACCACCTTTATAAGAGATCCGTGTAAAATATTAATGTCAACCTAAACGACTCATATCCCTATCATCATCATGTATTATAATACAAGAGGCCTCTGAAGTGTCTTAGTTGTTAACACGACTAATGAATAGGAGTATCAATAATAATTCTGTATGTTGTAGTAGAACTCTAAAAAGATATCAATTAAAACACAATACAATCTTTACCCTGTATTTTTGGGGACACACGGAACAGCATTTAAAAAAGACGGAGTGCATAACCAACAACTACTAGAGAGATACAAAAAAAAAAAATCAATTTTACCAAAAGGAAAACTTTATAAAATTAGGTTTTACTTACTACTAGTAAGAGTAATGTTAAAGAATGAAATATGTATTCCTTTACGTGTTCTCTCATGTAAGTGGAAATGCCCTCCGCTTAAAGAAAAGTTGGCCAATTATGCAAAATAAATTGTAAAGCACACGCAGGCAAACAGGAAAACAACCTCTTACTCTCAAATCAATCAATCAATCAACTATGACTCAACATGATGTCTCTAATGTGTTCTTTGCTTAAGTACTAAAGTAAACTAAAGTAATTTAAATAATAGAAAACAACAAACTAAATTTCAATTAGAAAAAGCCTGGATCATTATGTGTAAATCTTAGTGATTTGGTGATTTCTTATTGGAACAAGATCTATCTTCTACTTGCAAATATGTGTATAAAATAACATTTTATCATGACAGACGTATAAAATGGAGTCGTAATAACAAATGTTGCATAGCTGTTGTTGTGTAATGGCATATAAACTACGACACAATATCATCATTTGCTTCAACGTTCTTCATCACAGTACGTTGTCAACCCAGTAACAAACAAAATGTTCAAAGGAGTATAACTAACAAAGGACACATTTTAGTCAGAAAAACCAGTGATAGTTATAATTTTTGTTCTTAAAAAAATATCTACAATGCTTGCGTTTATTTTTGTGTGTGTGCGTTGCGTGTACTACTGGATGGATGCTGGAGCCTTAGGCGCACTAAACTGCAAAACAAATTGGTGCGCTACACTCGATACTTAAAAACAAGAAAGTGATGGCTTTGGCTTCTAATCAACGTATACAAACAAACAAAACTCAAACCAACTCTCTCCTGCTGATCATGTGTGTCTAGTTCTAAAAACAAACAACTCAAAAGTAGCTAACAAAAAAACGTTATTGAGAAAAGCTAAACCGAAATATAAAAAACGACGTTTAGTTTTGTTCTTGATATATATAAAAAACGAATTTCAATTTGTTTGTAAACTACAGGCTCTTCAACACTACGTCGTCTTACTGCACCTTACAACTAAAAGCAACAAAACGACGTGGCTGCGAAGAGTTTGCCCCTCTCATTTAATTGATACAAAAATAAAACCGAAAATCACAAGGTAAAGTAACATCTTTATTTTACACCAAAAAAAAGCCCTTAAACTTTTATTTAATAATAACCTGCAAAACACATTGTATTAAGTTTTATTAAGTGAACTAAAATTATAATAAATATTGTAAATTTTCAAAATTCTAACCTTAAAAAAAGTGTTAGTCAAAAAATCTTAATAAAAAAGGACAAAATATAAAAATAATATTAAACTACAAGTCATGGAACAACTCTTTTAACTAATATTATTACTATTTCATTTATTTTTTAAAATAATTATTTTACTTTAAATATTTCTCAATATTTTCAAAACTAATTTGTGTTTTTTTTTGTATATTTTTTACTTTATCTTTTTCCTTAAATAAATTTTGCCATTAAAAAAAATAAAAAAATAGATGTTGATGGCATTAAATATGTAATCAATTTCGATTATCCACAATCTTCGGAGGATTATATTCATCGTATTGGTCGTACTGGACGTTCAAATACCAAGGGCACTTCCTATGCATTCTTTACACGCAACAATGCTAAACAATCCAGAGCTTTAGTCGATGTTTTAAGAGAGGCTAATCAGGTAAATATATCTTTCAAATAAAAATTTAGATTTAGATCTTTTCCTTACACAAAACCTCATTACAAATGTCTTCTAAAATATTATCTTTACTCTTCTTCTTGTCCTTTTTCTATAGGAAATCAATCCCGCTTTAGAAGGTATGGCACGCAATAACCGCTTCGGTGATGGTGGTCGTTCACGTTACGGCAATGGTGGTGGTTCCCGCTTCAATGGTACCTTCAAAAAGGGTTCAATGGGCGGAAACAACCGCGGCTATGGCGGTGGTAACAGTAATGGCGGTTATGGCGGCGGTAATGGTGGTGGCCGCAGCTACGGCGGTAGTAGCAACAACGAGGGTAGCTACAGTCGTGGAGGCGGTAGCAGTAGTAGTAACAGTGGCAGTAATTCCAGACATACGCGTTTTGATTAAATACAAAAAAACAAAAATTAGTTTATAAGGACTTAATATTAAATTAATTTTAGTGTATGTAATTTTAATTTTTAACTATAAATAATAGATTTGTTTCTCATCCTAACAAAAAAAATCAAACAAACAAAAGAATATTTTGAAAAAAAAAAAACAATATTTTTAGCATTGAAGAGAAAGAAGTCAAAAAAGCTCAAAAAATAATAGAGGATTTTTTCCGAAACAAAATATAAAATTATTTTTTGAATTGAAAAGACAAAAATCAGCATTACTTTTATTATTATTTTCTTTTAAATGAACACAAGAGGTAGTAAGTGCATTTGTTTTGTGATATATTCTTTACATATAATTTTTACACTTTGCCAACATCCTCTTACTTTAAATCAAATCCTTTTAAACCCAACAGAAATAAACAAAAAAATGAAGTTAATTTTATTTGTTTTATAAAAATAAATCTACAATTACACATGCTAAACGCCACAAAAATTTTAGGGGCAAAACAATAACTCTTAGGTAGTAAATCCTTTTAAACGAAAAAACATTTGTATACATAAAACTTATGTTTATTTTCTCTCTTTAAAATACAGTTTTACTAATAAGAGTTGTTCGTTCTAAGCAAAAACAAAAAAACCCTGAAATCGTTTAAGTGTGTAATTGTTTGTGTTTTTGAAAATTATGAAATTTTCATTGTTTCTTTTAGTTTATGAACTAATTTTTTTGTTTGTTTTGTATTTTATTTTTTAATAAACCTTTGTAAACATAATTCTTTCATTATAAACGTGTATGTTAGAAGTTTATATTACTACTGTTAGACCTCTCAAATCTCTGGTCACATTTTGTAAATGTGCATAAAGCTGCAAATAAATAACAATTAGTTTTTAAGTTTAGACAAACTTTTTTATATTCATTTCATTTCGGTTGTGAATACCATTCATACGTTTTTATAAATGTTTTTTGAATTTTATTTTTAAATAATCATTTCAATGAATTTTT
>MINK01173353.1:0-21858 GCA_001735545.1 Phormia regina
AATTTTGAAACAATTTGTATTGCGTAGCTTTTACTTTTTTATAAAAAGCAAAAATTGATCGCTTATAAAAAATATTTATCGAAAATATCATATAAATATCCTTTAAATAGAAAATTTTGTAGAAAAAAATGTCCTCTAAAATAGAAAATTTATCGAAAATTAACATACAAAAATTTATGAAAATTTCCTGTAAATAAAAAATTCTTTAAAAATTTCCCATAAAAGTAGACAACTTATCGAAAATTTTCTACAAAAAAAGGAAAATTTATGGAAAATTTCCTATTAGAAAAAAAAAATTTATCAAAAGTTTTCCATAAAAAATTATATCGAAAATTTCCTATTATAAAAAAGAAAATTTATCGAAAATTGCCTATAAAAAAATGTTTATCCAAAATTTCCTATAAAAAATAATTTGCAAAAATTTCTTATAAAAAAAGAGAATTTATCCTACATTTCTTATAAAAAGAAAATTTATCGAATATTTCTTATAGAAAAAAAACTTTCCTAACGAAATTTTTTTTTTTTTTAAATTTCCTACAAAAAAAGAAAATTTTATTGAAAATTTCTTAAAAAAGAAACTTTATTAAAAATTTCTTATAAAAAATGATCGAAAATTTCCTATAAGAAAAGAAAATGTATCGATAATTTTCTTTTAAAAAAAGAGAGAAAATTTGCCGAAAATTTCCTACAAAAATGAAAATTTTCGGTAAATTTTCTTTTTTGTAGGAAATTTCCTATAGAAATAGAAAATTTATATTTCATATAAAAAAGTGAATTTATCGAACATTTCTTATGGAAAAAGAAAAATTTATCGAAGATTTACTTTAGAAATAGAAAATTTATCCAATATTTCCTATAAAAAAAAAAGAAAATTTACCGAATAAAAAAATTGTTCCTATAAAAATAGAATATCAATCGAATGAAATAAATTCCATTTAAAACAGAAAAATTTATCGATAATTTCCTATAAAAAAAGAAAACTATTGAAAATTTCCTTTAAAAAACATATCGAAAATATCCTATAAAAAGAATACATTTTTCAATAAGTTTCTTAACATTTGTTTTTTTTTAATTTCATTTCTTTAAAAAAATACACTTTTCCGAAAAAAATCCTTAAAAAAGACACTTTTTTGAAAAGTTTCCTTAAAAAAAAAATTAATTTTACCGACAATTTCCTATAAAAAATAATTTTTACCAAAAATTTCCTATAAAAGAAATTTTACCGAAAATTTCCTATAAAAAGAAAAGAAATTTTACCGAAAATTTCCTATAAAAAGAAAAGAAATTTTACCGAAAATTTCCTATAAAAAGAAAAGAAATTTTACCGAAAATTTCCTATAAAAAGAAAAAAAATTTTACCGAAAATTTCATATAAAAAGAAAAGAAATTTTACCGAAAATTTCCTGTAGAAGTGAAAATTTATCCAACATTTTATATAAAAAAAGTGAATTTATCGAACATTTCTTATAGAAAAAGAAAAATTTATCGAAGATTTCCTTTAGAGATAGAAAATTGATCCCAAAATTTATATAAAATAGAAAATTTATCGAAAATTTCGTATTAGAAAAAAGAAAATTTATATAAAATTTCCTATTAATAAAAATAAAATTTATCAAAAATTTCTTAAAAAAAATATCGAAAATGTCTGCCAAAAATTAAAATTTACCAAAAATGAAAATTTACCAAAAATTTCCTGTAAAAATAGAAAATTTCCTATAAAAAGAAAAGAAATTTTACCGAAAATTTCCTATAAAAAGAAATTTTACCTATAAAAAAAAAGAAATATAACCAAAAATTTCCTATAAAAAAAGATAATTTATCGAAATTTTTTTAAAGGAAAGAACATCTATCGGAAATTTTTCTATATAAATAGAAAAGAAATCGAAAAATAGAAATTTCCTATAAAAAAGGAAAATTTGTTTATAATTTCCTATAAAAACTAAATTTTATTGAATCAAAAATTCCTAAAAAAAGAAAATAAAAATCTATAAATTAAAAGAAAGTTTATGGAAAACTTGGCGAAAGAAATTTTTAAAATATACCTCTCTTTAAAAAAACTTGAAATCATAATGTATTAATAAATATAGGAGTTTGTAGAAATAAATTTCATATTGTACTAATTACACTGACAAGATGTATAATTACATCATTTTACCCTTTTTTAGTAAAAGAATACAACTACATTGTTCCAATCAGGGTACATAGAATTTTTAGTTCAGCTGTGATGGGTCAGTTAAAATTCTCATGTACTTATATTCTTTTTATTTTTTTATTTTTTAATAATATTATATTATTTTACTGGAAGCTGTAAATCCCCACATAAAACAACAAACAATATAACAAAATGAATGGCTACAGATTGTTTATATTTGTATACCAAAGAAATCTACAATAATTTGTTTATGAACTCTTATTGCCTTTAGATTATTATGTGAAATGATGATATAGTCAAAATATTATTCGCAAGGTGTTAATCAAATCTAATTTTAACAAAAAAAAATCTACACAATTTCTAAAAATAACTGAGTCATGGTAGGAAATTTCAAAAAAAAAAAATGAACAGACAGACAAAAAAAGCTTTAATTGATTTAGTAAATGGGAAACCCTTTAGGAATATTTTTGAAAAAAATTATATGTAATTTATAGAAATATGTACATTGTATGATTTAGAATAACTTTTACATTTAAAAAATTCGCTTCTTTATAGATTTTAACCAAATTTTCTCACATGCATAGACAATAGAATATTTAAATATGTTTTATAATAATTTAATAATTTTTTGAATTAATGATTAAATTCTACAAACTCATTCACGTGCTGTTATATTATATCTTATACCTGTTTTGATTTTTTTATTCAACTTCGTTATTTTGTCATTTGTTTCAAAGTTTATTTAATAAAAACAATAAATATAAATATTTTTTTTAAAACATACAAATTGTTTAAGAGAACAAAGTACATTAAGTACTTATTACACCAGCTTCAATTTTGATTAATTATATATATTTTTGAGCACTTTTTTTATTATTTATTGTTGTAACGGATTTCACATATTATTTGTGATTGACAATAGCAAAAACAAAAAAAAAAAATTGTATTTTTTTATTTTTAGTTTGGGACAAACCAAATTAGGCACAAATAAATGTATTTATATTATTTTTAATTTTATATGGAAAATCACTGAAGTTATTTATTATAAAAGTTTTAAACATTTTTAATTTAGTACTTAAATAATAAAATTAAATTTTTTCTTAAAAATTTTAAATTCAAAATTAGTTTTTTCACAAAATTTTCGTCTTCTTACAAAATTGTCTTAAAATAGATTTATTTTTATGAGCAAAATAATCATTATTTATAAGATTTTATTTAAAAAATTCGAATCAAAATCTATAACGTATTAAAATTTCAGATGAATATAAAATAATATTAGGTAAAGGGCGGATTTTTATGCAGTCAAAAGTTCAAAATAAAGCCTAAAAATATGCATTTATTTTATTTAATTTTTAAAATCACAAATTATTCTAATAGAAAAAACTAAATTCAGTCCATGGATCACTTTTTGTTTTTTAACGTTAAAGCTACTTTTTAGTAGTTTTAGTAAAATGTGTGATTTTGAATAGATATTCATCAGATTTGCTTTAAAATCCAGCCCCTAATAATAAGATAAAGGTAGGTGACATTGCACAGTAAGGGCCAAAAGAAATTAAATGGTAATGAACCGATTTAGATAAAACTTGAAACATCGATAGAGAAGGAGTTAGACTTTTAGAATATTGTTAGATGGAGTCTGTAGCTGCAGCACGGGCGTCGCTACAGTGGGCCAAAGTTGACTACCTGGAGAGTGTAAAACATATCGAGGCTTATAACTTTTACAAATGTTAATCAATTTGAAATATTTTTAACATTTTTGGATTTAAAAAAAAAATTAAAAGATATTTATCTTCAAAAAAAAAAAAATCATTTTTGGCCTTGATTTTTTTTGCGATTTTGCCCTATAACTTTTAAACTAAAATCTCTCAATTTTTTTTAAATATATGCTGAAATACTCTACAATTTTCTAAATTATTCTAATATTTTTTTTTTCAAATTCAAAATTTTAAAACAGGTCTCAAAAATTAAAATTTTTTGTCAAAAAAGTAATTTTATATATTTAAACTTTTTAAAAAATTTTGTTCAAAAAATCTAATATTTTTTGACATTTTCGGAAAGATGGCACCCCAAGAAAAAGTCTAAGTGTAATTTTGTAAAGTTCTGAACTCTGAACACTCTACATCCAACAGTGGTCAAAAATGATCAATTTTGAATGAGAAGTTGAACTTTTTAAATCTGTAAAAATATTTTATTGTTGATTTTGGTACTTCTGTGAATTTAACTATAAAGATCAATATGTTCTTAAATGTTTTGGAAAAATGATTACAGCCTACAGGTAAACTTAGCTAATTTTCAGAAAATGCCCATATTTTCAATAATATCAACTTCGACTCATAAAAATATATACTCAAATCATATATTTCTGATTTCTACATTTATCAATTTTCCACTAAATATTTTATATCACGTGAAAAAATTATGTTGATTAAGCATTTAGAAATTATTCAGACTCAAATTTTTGAAATATGTCCTTATGAAAATTTTAAAATAGTAAAATTTATTATAAGGAAGACTTTGGACCTTTAGTCACTTTTTTGGATTTCTAATTAGTAATCCCGCAAATCTCCAAAAAAAACTTTAAAAAATATCCAAAAATGGGACTTTTTAAGTTTTTTGCTATATCTTCCCAACCGAAATCGGGTATCAAAAATTTCCTTGTAAAAAATATAATTATTTTTAAATTTCAGCTTTGCGATTTGAGAAACTAAGGCAAAAATTTGAAAATCATAAAAAATGGCAACAATTTTGAGAGGCCCTGGTTTACTCTGTATTAAAGTTATTAATTATTTTTGTTTTCTTTACACAATTCCACATGAAGTAATCTTTCAGAAAAGCATAAATACTATTTATGTTATTTAAGAAATTTATTTTTTAACTCAAAAAGAATGTAGCTATTTTTCGCAAAAAAAAAAAAAAATCGATTTTTTTAAAATTCAAATGCTTATAATTTTTGATTCCGTAAAGATTTTTTAAAAAAAATGTTATTTGTTGGTAATAAGATAAAAAAATTTTAGTGAAATTTAGACCCGCTGTAGCGAAAAAACTTTACTAAGAACAAACACAAAAATTTTAATGTTTAAAGCCAAATATCTCTTAAACTAAAAGAGACAATGTTTTTTGTAGATTTTTTAAGTCGGAGGAGATATAACGAATCTGGATCGCTTTAAATTTGTTTAACAACCGAGGTGTACAACTTTATGACCCTCTGGACCCGCCACCGTTATTGTTATAAGGCCCAGACTCAAAACTTAAACTCGCCTAACTAACACTGTTTGAAATTTCATTGAAATCAGACCAGCCGTTTGGAAATTCCAGATTTATTTCCACTTTATTTTTGAAACGGGACAGTGTGCGAAGTTAAATTCATTGGAAATTATTCGACTTTGTAGTATTTGTGTATCCCAAGTTTAGGTTTTTATGTACTTCTTTGGATATTATGTTTTTTTTCTGGGACAGTTTATTTAGTAATAAGAAAAGATTAAAATTTTATAATAAACTTGTAGCAATTTTATTATTTCCGTTGTGTCCTGCAAGGATCATTAAGCCATGAACATGACAATATATTTATAACTAACATGATTCTGACACTGACAATAAAAAGAGTTATATTAAAAATGCTGATTTATTAAAATTAAATTTGAAAAAAATTTTATAGTATTAGGACGAAAATCCAATTTTCTCAAACAAACTCTATTTTATCCACATTTAGTTTCTAAATATCTATTTCAATGTGTTTTATTTTATATTTAGTATTATGTATATGTCTAATATGTATCACCAAATCAATTCGGTTAATCGAATAAATTGCCTCAAATAATTATTTGTCAAATAAACCGTTTAATATAAAACATCGATTAATTGGATACCCTGGTGTCTTACATTAAAAATTAACTTAACCTACTATTAACTGGTGATCTCAAAATAGTTAATACATATATAAATAGTATTGAATAAGACCTTTCCAATGATGACCCAGAAATATATAGAATTAAAGCAATATTTATGATGGCATATATTATAATAAAAGTTCACCTCACTACAAGGAAATAATTAAACTGAAATCCTTAATTGGAGAATTTGTTAGTTCCCACACTAAATGCACTTCAATATATAATAGGAGTTTAAATTATTTTCTTAATAGTTTTTCTTGATCTACATGTGCTTTAAATAATATTGGAAAAATTGCAAAAACTTATACTTTTAAGGTTTTACATATTAAAAAGAGCAATTAGAATATTAATTTCTAAAAAGATAAAAAAGAAATTCATATTATTTACGATATTCCTTACAATTTTTTCTTTAAACAACTAAATCATTATTAATAAAACTTTTAAATAAATGTATTCTTTTTTGTTGAATGGATTTTTTCTTTTCTAATCAATATTTATATTTTTCTATAAATTTTTTGGACAATTAATTTAATAATTATACTAATTAAATATTTGACTGTGTAATTTGTTAGCCTATTACTCAGTTAATTTTATACTTAAAGTATTTATTTATTTATTATAAATTTAGTAAAAGTTTAGTGGATACATTTTGGTATATTTGTACAATTTTTCCATTTGGAAAAAATACCGTTCTTAATTAAAAATATTCCACAAAATTTTTAAAATACTTTTTTTTTATAGAATAATATATGTATGAGTACTATTTCCTTAAAATCAAAAGCATGAAAGTGATAGGTATTTTAAGAGAGCAATTAAAAATAATAGAGTAATTATCTTTTAGTGAAATGTATTTGTGTGTATGTATAGTTAAAACAGTGTAGTGGAATTATTTAGCAGCAAAAAAACAAAAACAAGTAATTCTCTTACTCATTTACACTAAGAGAAAAATTGCAAATCAAAAATTCACCACAGTTGTTGTCATATTAACAACTACCGGTAAAGGCTTTTTGAAATTCTGTAATTTTTTATTAAAAATGAAATTTAAAAAAATATATACTCGATACTTAATTCTTATAAACCTGAATCTGTGTACAATTTGAACCCAAAGGGGTTTGATTAGCTAAAGACATTGAATGGTATCGTTTTGTAACATAAGCCCCCTTATTTAGTACACTTACAAAAGTAGTGAAATTAGTTATGAATTCTTTAATTTTTTAGGTATTTATTTTATTTTAACTTAATTTGTTTTAGGATTTCTAAGTCAAAAAAGAAAAATAATAAATAATAGTCATTTGTATTAATTTAATTCAATCACCAGAACTTTAACAGGATCATTGTAGTTAGCTCCCATGCTGAGCACAGTGTTGTCAAACGCAAATTTTTTAATAGTACATCTATATCTCCAAAATTAAAGCTCAGATTAAATTGAAATGTATGGAAGAGTTGCAGAAGAGGACTTAGGCTTTCAGAAAAATCTTATTGTAGTCATCCTGTGATAACACAAGAGACTCTACAGGGTGTCAAATTTGACTACCTTGAATATGTAAAAATTTTAAAAAATTGTAACTTCTTCATATGAAGTCCGATTTTAAAGATTTTTATATTTCTGCAAAGTATTTGGCAAGATAAAAAAATAAGCTTATTTACCTAATTTATTCCTTACCTAATTTATCTCTTATCTCTTGAATTGTGAATTTTAGATTTTTTGCCTCGATTTTCTTTTCTTTTTTCGAGAATAAGTCCTGAAATATATGAAGTAAAAATTTTTCAAAAATATACAATAATTTGTTACATATTTCAAAATAATATTCTAAAAAAAATTTTGGATTATCTCAATTCGACTAGACGTGAAAAATATTTAAAGTCAGCATTCTGAAATTAATATAAAATTAGTAATAAAATATAGTGCAATTTTTTGTTCAATTTATTCTCAAAGTTCCGTTAAAGAAATAAATTTTTTCTATATATTTAAAAAGATAAGGCATCATAAATGTTTAATGAAGAAATTTTGAATTGATTTATGTTTGCACCCCCCATCAGACATAAGTCGAAAATGGGGAATTTTAGAAAAAAGTAAAATTTTTATCGATTAAAACAAAAAAAATGTCGCGCTAGCTTTTTCAATTTATTGAGGATATATTATTAAGAAATTGATTTAGAATGGTTTGACACTTTACAGAAATATGTTTGAAATCGGACTTCTTTTGAAGAAGTTACGATTTTTTTAAACTTTTACATATTCGAGGTTGTCAATTTTGACACCCTGTAGATTATCTTGTATTATCACAGGGTGACTAAAATATGATTTTTCTGAAAGCCTAAGTCCTTCTCTGCAACTCTTCCAGACATTTCAATTTAATCCGAGCTGTAGTTTTGGAGATACAGATTTATTACCAAAAAAGGTTTGCGTTTTACCCCACTTTTTAAACTCCTTACTAAAAAATTTTCGAATTTCATCAAAAGAACTAAAATTTGCAATAACAATAAACCAAAATTATTATATTTTAAAAAAGCAAAATGTTAAATGTAAAACAAATACTAACAAAACTTTTACCCTTCATTGTAGTTAATTGTATACCCATAATATATTTTGTACAAAGAGAATGAGTAAAGAGAGTAAACAAACGATCAATCGATCACTGGGCTTTTTTTTTTTTTTTTGTAAAAAAAAATTCCCACAGCTTAAATTTTAATATAAAGCTCTGCATTTGCTAAAAATGATCATTCAGTTAAGAAACATCGAATGTGGTCAAAGAATTAAATACAAAATAAAAAATATAAAAAAAATAAAACAAATACCACAAATAAAGATATAAAATAATTTAAATTAAATATTATAAAGTGAAAAATTACAAGGGATTTTAAAATAAATTAATATATAAAAAATATAAAGTGTTTTTTTTAATAAATAAAATAAGTGTTAAAAAGTGTTTTGTAAACTAAACAAAATAAAATTAATTAAATTTAAATAAAAAAAGAGGCTAATCTTTAAACAAATTAATAAAATTTAATAAAATATTAATTTATAAAAAATAAATAAAAAACCAAAATGAATGTAGAAGATTTTAGAAAACATGGCAAGGAAATGATCGATTACATTTGTAATTATGCCCAAAATATTGATCAACGTGATGTAGCACCAACATTAGATCCTGGTTATTTAAAACAATTATTACCCAGTAAGTTTTAAAACATTTTTTCAATTTTTTAAAGAAAAATATATACAAAATCTAACTAAAAATATCTTGGCAATGATTTATCTTTAAATGTATTTCAACAAAAAAAAAAAGACAATTTTAAACAAACACGTGCTTATTTTGTCATACAATGTTCTTCTTTTAATTTGATTTAAAAGTGTTAAAAGAAAAACAATAAAACTAAATTATTTTATGGCACTTCTATTAACTGACACTTGTTAATTTTATTGTTTTTTAAATATTTATCATTTAAATACAAATCATTTGTATGTATAAATATTTTTCTCAACGAACTATTGATTACAAAGATTATTTAAATCAAATGCATTCATAAATTTATTTATTGACATTTCAAATAGTTTTGCTAATTAATTGTATAAATAATTAAATAAATAGTCAAATTAATAATAAGAGAGATATGTTAATTTTATGTAAATAATTACTCAAGGAATATGAAGAAAAACAAAAAAAAAAAAAAGGTTTTTAGGTGGGATTTTTTAAATTTACCTGATAGGCTTATCTGATGAGATAATTGTATATTTATAAATTAATTAATTAATTAATTACTATTAATATATCAAAAGTTAAAAACTTAAATAAATCTTTAGGTTTATATCCTTCAAATGCAGAAAAAAATATCCCAGAATATGAATGCTTCATGACTTTTGTAATTATACACAGGCAGGGACCGTAAATAACGGTTATTAAAAATTTTTAAACTAAAAAATCAGAACAATTATTTTTCGATTTTTATTTTTGCTCAAAAAATAACTTTTATTTCTGACTTTTATTTTTTTGCTCAATTTTTCTTTTTGCTGAAAATTTCCGATCATTTTTTCTTTAACGTTATGATTATTTTACTTATTTCATTTTTATGACGTCTTAGAGAGCATTGTATTTATATAAGGCAGTCCATGTAAGCGTAATTATTCCTACAAAAATTAAAAATTTTAAAAAATTAAATTACGGTCCCTGTACACAGGTTTACAAAATAAATTTATTTCTGCGGCATTGAATATCTTAGTTAATTCGGATACAGTTTTTTGAAACAGACTATAGTTTTCACTATAAATCGCTATTTGTAAAGTTATAAAGTTATTTTGAAAAGCGTCAATAGTGAATATATTCGTTACGTGTTCAAATCTTAACGATGATCAATATAGGCATTAAGTTGAAACCATTTCGTTTATAAATTATTGAAAAGCATTGTGTTCCCTATTAAATTTGTTAACGAACGATATCAAAAAGCCGATAGTTTAAATCACCAGTGTAACATAATTAGAATACAAGAATTTTAAGATCTACGAAACATTTTTTTATATAAAAAAGTATATAAATAAAGAAGATCATATAAAGAAACCTATATCGGCTAACTTTGGTGATCTAGTCCGGTTACATTTAAAAATGGTAGGATTTTTTTATTATGACATAAAGTGACACCTTTTCGAACTGCAGAAAATTATATAAAGAATCCTATGTCGCCTTACTTTAAGTGATCTTGATCACCTTTTGGTGATCTAGTCCGGTAGCCATAATTAAATAAATATTAAAACATCTTCCACAATATTCTTTCCTCTATTTTGATCAAAATTTGTAAATAAATGATAAAAAAACCAAATAAATAAACTTTGGCTTACAATTTGAGATTGTTTTGCTATATAGGTGATCATATTCATAAAAGGAGAATTCGAAGTAATATAGTAAATGAAATTTAATTTATATTATTAATTATTAAATATGAAAAAGATTTCATTTTTACAAAACTTGCAGAAAACTTGATGTAGGTATAAGTTTAGTACAGGCGCGGATCCACTGGGATGGAAAAAGGAAAATTTTCCTGCCAAAATGAAAATGTTTAATAAATATCATACAGTTTAAGGAAATAGCTAAGTAAATCATTCGATTTTCCTCCTCCAAAAGCTTAAGCTGGATCCACGCCTGATTTAGTAATTTTTTATTATTTATGATTATAGATTATATTCTCGTTTTAAACTCAATAGTATATTTGATGTCAGCCGAAAAATTTTAAGAAATTATAGAAAACTAATATTAGCACACAATCTGTTTTAGTAAACATGCATTTAGTTCAGTTTTGTTTTCCTCCCTAACACAACAACAGTTTTAGACATGGCAACTACTGATCTAGTTACTGGCGAACTAACAACTAATTCTGGAATACATTTGGCAAGTCAATGATCATTTTACAAAACGTTTTTGGAATTATATAGTTGTTTGAATTATACCCTTCTCAACTACTTTCTAACCGTGTTAATTTTTCTATGGAAAATTTTGGAACTATTTTAATAAATTTTTGAATTTATGTTTTTTTATTTACAAATAATTAAGCTCAGACTGATTTAGAACCAATTTGTTACTACAAGTATTAAATTTACTCGCTATATATCCTGACACAAACAATAAATCTTCGTTTTATTCTACCTTAATTAAAATTAAATTAATTAATTTTAATAAAAAATAATGGGGAGTAGAAACAAATTATTTAGTTTTAAAATTATTTTCGATTGAGAGTAAGTAACTGTTAATATTTCATTTATTTTCTGATCCTTGAAGCTATCAAAAGAATGAAAACTATTAAAAAAACTACTTTTATAAAAACATCAGTATTCGAAAATAATTTCAAACATTTTTTATACTTCAATATAATCAGGCTCGGATCCACGGGGAGGGAAAAAAGGAAATTTTCATCCCCAAAATGAAAATTCTTAATGAAGAATGAGTACTAAATCACTAAGTTTAAGGAAATAGTTGTTTAAATCATTCTATTTTCCTCCTCCAAAAGCTTTAGCTGGATCCGCGCCAATTTATAAAATTCAGTTTTAATTACCAATGATACATATTTAATTACTTTTTTAATTAAATATAAACATATTTACCATCAATCACTTATTTCATATTATTTTATTTATATTTAATTAATTTATTCATTGATACAATAGAAAAAATATTTGAATGTCTATAAATTAAAAATATGATTACTTTAATATTTCATATAATTAAAAATTTTATTGAAATAGTTTTTATTTTTGATAAATCGTTTAAATACAAAGATTCTGTTTGTAACGTGTACTCAAAAAAAAAAAAAATTCGAAAAAACACTTCAATTAAATTATTAATCAGATTTCTATAATTAAATAAATTAATCAAAATTTTAACATTCTAACAAATTAATTTAAAATTTTAGATTAAAAAATCGTAAATACAATTTTAATTACCTATGTTGAGTGGTTATTATTTTATTAATTAAAATTAAACATTATTTTATTAATTGTCACTTGTCACTTATTTTTATTTAATTAATTTATTAATTAATACAATAACTGCCTTCATAATATAATTTTCAAATTTATAAAAGATTTATAGAAAAAATTTTCATACGAATTTGATTAATAAATTGTTTATAAATTTAAACATTTTTTATGAATAAGGCTGTAAGAAAATAATTAAGTTCCAATAAATTATTTTATTTTTAGTAAAAAAATATTAGAAAATTTAAATTTTTATCCCTTTAATAATTGATATAATTAAGAAATCTAATTGAAATATATTTTTTTTTTTGAAAAATCGTTTAATAGACCCCGTTTTTTCTATATTCATATAATACACAGAAAAAAGCAAAAAATAAAATCAATCATCAAATATTTTAGTAAATAATTCAGTCAATTAAAAACTTATTTAAATTTACATCTCTCACCAAAATTATTATATTAATTACTAAAAAAACTGTAAAAAATTAAAAACATAAAAAATTTAAAATTAAAAAATAAATTAATTGGTTTAATTAAGTGGATGATTGAATGGATTAAAAATTTAAAATTTTTGATTCTTTTTTCAGAATTTTTTAAATATTTTTAATAAATTTTAATGCAAAATTAAACAACTGGTAATCATTTTTTCTATGTATTTTAGAAACAGTTCTAAAATGATTGCTGGTAATAAAAAAAAATTTTATAAAGTTTTGAAAAGTAAACAAAAATTTTTTTCTTACTTGTCAGTTTTAAAGACAACACAGCTATTGACGCAAACTTAATGTCAAGCAGTAAAATTGCACTTCATTGTGGTACACATTCATTTTATAAACATACTCTCTAATAGGCGTTTTACAGTGGTTCCAGAAGCTTTTATATAACTTTATTAATATTAAGCATATTATGCTTATATTTTCAACAATATAATTTTAAATAAAAGTAATAGACAAACAATTTTTGTAACTTCATTTTAAAATTTACTTTGCTACTTCAAAGTTAATTATAACACCCTGTTTTTATTATAGACATTTTGTATGTTTTTTTTATGAATCTATACTCCCATACATCATACATGCGATCGTCCTACAAAATACTTCTTTATTACACATTCATACATACATACATACACTTTCATTATAAACAATTACTTTTACAAATGAAATTTTATAAAAAAAAAAAAATAAAATAAAATTCCAAAAATTCATAAACAAATTAATGTTAGACGTAGGTTGGCCTTTTAGTTTATTAAGCTTTTTATGTGAAATTTCTTCTCTGACTGATAATTAAATTTACTATTAAGAAAAAATAATAATAATAATGAAAATGAAATTAACAAAACTAAAAAAACAACAACACAAATTAACAATAATTACCAACAAAATTTTCCAAAAACGCAAAACTCTTAGTTAAAATTCCAAATTTCAAAAAACCACAACAACAACAAGAAGAAAATTCTTAATTTAATAAAAATTTTGTTTCAGTTCATTTAATACGAAAAACTCGTGTCTATAGTAAAAATATTTATTTAGCCTGTTTTTTGTTCGACTACAATTGTTAAGATAATAAATTAAAATATTTAGTTGCAAATTAAATGTTTCTCTCATGTGTAAAGATTATAAAAATGTTTGACTTGTTTATAAGAATATTTTGAAAAATAGCAGGAGAATGAAACGATAACAAAAAAAATTGAAATTTTTGAAAATCAAAATTGGACACCTGTATGTAGTATATGGAATAAATTTAAAATTGTAAGAAAATTTTCAATGAATAATTTGAAATAATTTCATTAATGAATTTTTTTAAGATATTTATGAATAAAAGGCATTATTAATAAAATAAAATGATTAATTTTTCAAATGTTTATAAAATTTTATAAGAAAAAAAGATAATTTAGTAAAATTTTAAAATGTAATTGTTTGCTTAACTTAACAAAGAGTTTTCCGGGAAAAACTTCCAAAAGTTTAACCATTTAAAGCAACGGTTCTCAAATGGGGTTCGCAATGCACTGAGGGACCGAAAGGACATACGTAGGGAGTCGCGAAGAGATAAAGAATTTTTTAAATGTTATGTAGATGCGTAATAAAAATTCCAATTAAATATATTATTTAAAAATAGAATAACATACTTAAACAAAAGACAAAAGTAAATATTTTTAAATGAGTTCCTTTTAGAATCAGACGAAGAAACCCGTGCTTCGATTAAAAATATTATGATTGATCAATGATCAAATGAGAAAAGTTGAGCTGTCGAATGATACTTTATAATGAAAATTATGATCTGACAATGAAAACATTTAATTAAATAGATAGTTTATTTTAATTAAATGCAAATACAAACTAAACTACTTGCCTATAGAAAAAACAACAACAATGCTTAATACATGTTTTTGTTTTTGTGTATTTAACCATTTTTTTTGCCCTTAACTCGGTTTAGTTAATGAACGAAATTCGTTGATTAATAAAATTTTCGTAAAAATACTTTAGACCAACCTGTTTATATAGGAATTCAAAAAGTCTTAAAATGCGTTTTGACCGATATCTGGGATATAATGAACCGATTTTTTTCAGAAAAATAAATTAAAGTAAGATTTTGAATTTTTCATGCAAAAACAAAGTCGCTAGCTTGTATGGGAGCCGAAAAAAAGCCGACAACAAATACGCGTCTTTGGGAGTATCTTCGGTTTTTGCCGATATCTCAGTTATTTATTAAACAATTTTTCTCATTTTTATTAGCGATTTTCTAAGGAATATTTCCTATAATTTGATGTATAAAACATTTGTATCCGATAACTGGAGCTTTCCAAAAACTGATTTCAACAGACAGACGGACACCTTAATATCGACTGCCCAATCAATAAGGATCCAAAATATATATACTTTTTGGTCTAAAATGAATGAATAGAAATGAATATTGAATATTGTAGAAATTTTATACCCTTCACCACAGGTGAAGATGTCAGTCGCAAAAGTTTTAATATTTATTACACCACATTTAAGTGTCTGAAATAATTACCGCTTATTATTTTTATAAAAAAATCAAGATCACTTACGATCAACAATCAAAATGGACATATTTAAATCTTTGACATATTTTTTTTTTTTAATTTAATTTCTTTTCAATACTTTTGCGTAATTGGCGCCTCCATAAAAAAAAAAACACACACACTAATAATCTACTTAAAATAAAACGTGGCCAATTTATATTAAAAGAATTAATGTTTATATGGAAAATTATACAATTCACAAGGTTATTAAAAATATTTATAAACAATTGTCTTAGAAATGACTAAATAATTTCACTTTTTCTAAAAACAAGCTAAACAGTTTTTTAAGCATTTTTTTCTTAATTTAATAAAATCAAAAAAATCAACTAATACAATCAATTGAAAATAGCATTTACGTACGTACATATAAAAAAAAAAACAATTAAAGAAAATAATTGAAGGAACTAAAAACTAAACTGAAGAAGAAGAAAAAATCTCAATAACACCTGTACCCGTTCGCTAAAATTAAATAAATATTTATTTCTAACAATTCCTCTATCTGCCAAAATAAAAATTTAGAGAGAAAAAAAAGAAATTAGAAACAAAATGGTTACCTAGTTAATGACCCAACCCACCAATTAAACAAACGACTACTGATTAGTAATAAATTTGTTTTTATACATATTTTTTTTTTTTTCATGTGCTACTTTTATTTCTATCAGTAGCATATAAAAAATCAATTTAATTGATTCATAGATCATGATCTTGATAATGAAACTAATGATCATATCAAAAAAAAAGCTAAAAGTGTTGATTCTGATGATATATATCACCATGTTAAACAAAATTGCCAATGAGATAAATTAAATAGTAGGTGGTCTGTTATAAATTTAAAAACAAAAAAATTAAAAATTTTGCTATTTGTTAGTTAAGTATCCAATATAGTCATTGATCTGGTGTTTCTTTTTTCGGATTTATTTTTAAATTTTTTATATTTGGATTATTTTTAATTGTTTTTCTTTCCTCATTCTATTTTAGGTGAAGCTCCTTTGAAACCAGAAAAATTTGATGATGTTTTGGAAGATTTTGAAAAGAAAGTTATGCCCGGTGTGGTTCATTGGAATCATCCAAAATTTTTTGCCTATTTCCCCTCTGGTAATTCATTTCCTTCGATATTAGGTGATATGTTAAGCAGTGCTATTGGCTCCATTGGTTTTTCATGGGTAAGATTTTTTTTTTCAAAATAATCCCAAATATCCTTCCAAATTGGTATCAAAGATTTTAACATAATTTTATAACTTCATTAACATTAGGCTTCTTGTCCAGCTTCTACGGAATTGGAAACTATAGTATTGGATTGGTATGCCAAAGCTTTGGGTTTGCCAAAAGCATTTATTAGTGATATTCCCGGCAGTCGTGGTGGTGGTGCTTTACAGGGATCTGCTTCCGAATGTACCCTAGTGTGTATGATAACGGCACGTTCCAGAGCCATACAGAAGCTAAAAGGTTTAACTTCCGAAATACATGAAAGTGTATTTCTACCACAACTTATTGCCTATGCCAGCAAAGAGGCTCATTCTTCGGTGGAAAAAGCCGCCAAGATGGCGTTGGTTAAATTGCGCATAATAGAAGCCGATGAAAGAGGTCGTATGCGTGTTGATCTTTTGCGTCAAGCTATACAAAATGATGCCAATGCTGGACTAACACCATTTTTTGTTGTGGCCACAGTAGGCACTACAGGCGCCTGTGCATTTGATAATCTGGTAGAAATTGGTAAAGTTTGTAAAGAAGTACCGAGTATATGGTTTCATGTAGATGGTGCTTATGCTGGCAACTCATTCATATTACCCGAAATGAGAAAATTCTCTGAAGGTTTAGATTATGCCGATTCCTTTAATACAAATCCCAATAAATTACTATTAACAAATTTTGATGCTTCGGCCATGTGGGTGAAGGATGTTATGAGTTTGAAAACCGCCTTAAATGTTAATCCTTTGTATTTACAACATGAACATGATATGGCCATAGATTATCGTCACTACGGCATACCATTGAGTCGACGTTTTAGAGCTTTAAAATTATGGTTTGTTTTCCGTTCATATGGTATAACCGGACTACAGGCATACATACGTAATCATATGGCTTTGGCAAAGAAATTTGAAATGTTGGTGCGCAAAGATGAACGTTTTGAGGTTAGAAATGATGTTTATTTGGGTTTGGTGTGTTTCAGAATGAGGTAAGCGAGAAAATCATACGATTTATATTTGAAATGGTGATTTTAATGGGAATTATTATCCTTAGAGCTGCCGATACTTATAATCAAGAGTTATTGGCGCAAATTAATCATTCAGGACGCATGCATATGATACCTTCAATGGTTAATGGTAAATATGTCATAAGATTTTGTGTAACTTATGAACATGCCACAGAAAAGGATATTGGTAAGTAAATATTTTCAAAATTTCCAACCTAAAATATTTCTTATTTCATTCTCTTTCGCTCTTCACCATTTTTAGTTGATGCTTGGACTGATATTAAATCCTTTGCTGAAGATATACTACGTGATGCTACCTTGGAAATTTCTTCATTGCCACCCACACCAGAAAAAGAGAAAATACCTTCAGAACCTCAACCGGTTACAGGAAAACCTCCAATCAAAAAGAAACTTACACGTACCAAATCTTTACGTTTCTCCTTTACACGCAGTATATCACGGGAAATGTATGAATCTCAAAGTGAACATCTTAAGGATGGTTGTACACCCATATTGGTAGTAGATTCAAATGCTATGTTGCAAAGTTTCCTAAAGGCAACGGCCGATAATCAACAAAATAAACTGAAAGGCATACAAGATGTTGATACAGATGAGGCAAGCAATTAAAAATATTTACATCCATCTCTTTTTTCAAATACATATCAACTTTTCCATAAAAATAGTATTATTTTTTATACACGTACATATAAAAATACATAAAAATGTGTTTATTTCATTGCATATACATACAAACATACAATGTACTACAATGTATTATTTATGTACTTAAGAGATTTTTTTGTTTATTAGTTTAGTTAATAAGATTTTTTTTGTTGTATGATCCCTGAACTTTTTCCTTCATCATTTTATTTATTATCATGTATTTAACATTTACTTTTTTTTATTTAAAACCTAAAATTATTTTTGCATTTAAACAATTAAAGAAAAAAAGAAAAAAACTAATAAAATTTGTTTGTGTGTTTAGTTTAAACAGCAACAATAATTAATAAATATGTAGTATACGATGTAGAGAGTATAACATTTCATGTTCCTACAAAAAAAATCAATTCTATGTCAAAATAAATCCTTGTGTAATTTTCGTCCTTTATACGTTCTTATTTATTTAAATTGCTTGATCACAAAATATTTGGTATCTATCAAACAATTATGTTAAAATTATATTGAATGTATTGATGTAAAGTAAATTATTTCTTATTTTAGTTTTTATCTATTATTTATTTAAATAAATGTACACTAGAATACATTATTTTTACTTTATATGTATGTATGTTTTTCAATTGTATGAATGTCGTCAAACTGTTAAATGATTTTCACTTAATGTCTCCCTCAATATATCGAGGGGCTCGTTCTGCATGTGATGACGAAATTCTTAATGAATTTTTATTGATGACTAAAGAAATATAGTCAGTGATAAGTTGGCAGTTTAAAAATATCTAAAGTCTCGTGACGAAAATCAAATGAAAAATTTATTTTAAATTTAATTGACGTTAAATTATATCATACTGCAAGAGTTTTGTGCAATTAACAGTTATGTTAAAACAATTGCACAGAGCATAATGTAGGGGGAAAATTAATTTCATTAACTTAATCATTTCGAGACAATAAAAAAAATTATTAAATAATGAAAAATTGATAAAGACAAAGTTAGTCAAGTTAAACTCTACGATAAAAATATGAATAAATAAAATCATTTCCTCAAATCAAATTTTTAAAATTGTACGATTAGTATACTTTAAGTTGTGTCTTAGAACAATATTGTCACAAAAATTAGCACAAACTAATAATGCACTCCCCATCTATAATAGTGTAAGGGAAATAAAAAATAAAATTAAAATTATTAGAGTAATTATTAATCTCTTAAGGTCTCTTTCCTTAACACTCTGGTTATACATAAACAGGTAAACGAAAATCTTTTTGAACAATTAATTTAAAGAGTTATTTTTGGTAATAATTTTTTATTATTAATTTGTGTAAATTAAAAAAATATTCGTTAACTATTTATCTTTTATTAAATAACTATTAGCGCTCTCTTGACTTAACAATAAATCTAATTTTGTAATGTTTTTTTGTATTCGAATATTTTGTTTAAATAAATTAATCGTTCAAATAGATGTAAACCCTAGATTATTGACATAGATATGAAGCTTAAAAAAACTCAATTGGAAAGAATTGTTCAAAAAGGCAACGAAATTTGTTACTAACTTATTTTAGACTTATTTTTTTTTTTTTTTTTTTTTTTTTTGAAAATCGACTTAGTTCTTTGAAAACTGAACTTCATATCTATGTTATAATCTATCGACATAGATATAAAGCTTAAAAAAACTCAAACAAAAAAATGACTCAAAAAGGCACACGTACTACAATTGTTTTTGTTTTCAATGAAGTTTTTCATCAACACATTCCAAGTTTAATTGACAACCTACTTAGGATTTTAAAAACAGAACTTCATATCTATGTTATAATCTATGATGTCAAAATATATATATTTTTTTAAAATGTATGCTTTTTAGGAAAAATATTTTTGTTATTATACTCTACACCACCACAGCTGGTTGAATTATTATACGTTTGTGCTGACATTTGTAACTTAAAGTGTACCATCACTTTTTAAATCGATCTAACGATGTCGGACGGACGACACGTAGGGCTGTTACGTTACAAGATCCAATTTATATTGATTGCAATCGGTCCATTATTTTATCTAGCCACTATACAAATGTCCCTCCGAAATGAAGTTTCAATGCCTTAAAATTAGCAATATTTAAATAATAATTCGGAGTAAAAAAGTTCTGTAAAAGCATAAATCTTTATAGCAAATTTTATGAAGATCGGTATATAATTGACTATAGCTCCCATATAACCCATTCTTTGGGAAATCACTTTAAAGGACATATAATCCCATACGAATGTTAGTATCAAGGTGATATTCGTTACAATTAAGTTTTATTTAAATAATAAAAAAAACATCCAATTTAAACAGAGTAGGTCTATAATTTGTCATAGTTCCTATATAAACTCACTTCCGGGAATCAACCTAACGTGTACAAACACATTTTATATTTGTTTTACATTAAGAAAAGTTTTGGTATAAAATAGGCCATAGATCTACTATTACCGAATTTTTATGTACAATGATATAGGGTAACATCTGTATATCATTGATCGACTATATATTTTTTCTTTAATTTATGTTAGATATTTCTGGAAATAGCTTGTTTTTATTATTTAATAATAATTGTATTTTATGTTATTTTTCGAAAATTGATTTAAATTCATAATATTAAGCCACGAATGGCCTTTTTATATTTATTGTAAATACCTTCTTGTTTTGGTGTGGGAATCTATAAGTTAGGATATGTATTGGATTTAATTCAGGGACCATAACAGTTATGACATTTATCATAAATGTCCAGGAATAACAGTTATTTTTCCAATTTTTATTTTTTCGAGCAAAAATAAAAGTTTTTTTTTATTTTAATTTTTTCGCACAGAAATAAAAGTAATTTTTTGATTTTTATTTTTACGAGCAAAAAATTCAATTTTTGATTTTTATCATCTTTAAAACTAGTTATTAAGAAACGCCAAAAATATTCATCATCTCACAGACCCAACGCCTATAACTAGAGCGATGAAATGTAGATCTTAGTTGTGTCTACCTTTATATAGATCCCAATGGTGTATATAAAGGAGTTGTAGAATATTTCGTTATAACTGCTTTTTTTGTTTTTAAATTTTAAAAAACTGTTATTTACAGTCCATGGTTTAATTTATATCTCATTGTAAATATTATTTATTTTTTTCTGTATATAATTATTCGCCGAAAAAAATATAACAAAAAATTAACATCCTAAAAAGAGCTAAAAAGGTATCATTTAATTAAAAAGTAATGATTTTTTGAATAATTGAATAAACATTTTTTTCATAGGTTTAATTTCATTTAATAAAATAATTGAATATGACTTTGTGGAAATTGAAATTGGATATAAGATTTTTCTATGTAAAATTTTAATTTATTAGAATACTTTGATTTCGAAAAAAATTATATCTTTAAAAATATATTAACATTTAAACTTGTATGAAAATTATATCTTAAAA